>APFE030049790.1:0-18797 GCA_000404065.3 Pinus taeda | reverse complement strand
AGAAATGGCTTACTACACCTCTCAACCCCTCGGCTACTCTCTGGATAGAAAAGTATGCAAGAAATCGCCCAACAGAGGAGTTAATATGAATGTTAGAAGTTAGCATGGGCTCCCTAATCTGGAATTCGTCCAAGCAACATAGAAGCCTCATTCAGCAGCATAGTTTCTGGAAAGTTAAGAACAACAACACTGCAAGATTTTGGGAAGATTCTTTGGAGCAGATGCCCAAGTTAAAGGACCTAATTTATCATTTGCAACTTCCAGAGCAAGACAGGTAGACATATGACAAGGTTAAAAACTTTTGGAGTCCCTCTTCTTCTCATGGATACAGGTAATGGACCAAAGTGGATCAAATTATAAGACAAGGAACACCACAAGTTCAACAAACTCTTGACTCAGAATTAATGAAAAGAAGAATACAACTATCTAACGAAAGGGATATCCTCATATGGGGATATGAAGAAAAAGTTACTTTTACTACAAGAAAAGCTTATAATATCATTATCAAGGAACATATGGTGAAAGACCCCCTCTGGAGCAAAGTCTGGGACCCTACCAACTGGACAAAAATTTCCACCTTTCTCTGGCTCCTATGTCATAACAAGATCCTCACATGGGACAATCTCAGGAAGAGGAACTATCATGGGCCCTTTATGTGCCCTAACTACAGACAAGAGGAGGAATCTGTAAATCATCTCATGCACTCCTGTCATATCACTTGCAAGCTCTGGGAAAAGGTCAGTTTCCGATGCCAAAAGGAAGGAAGAATACATGGAGACATCATCGCCACAGTTCGTAACTCGGATCAGAATCCTTATCAAAGCAAGATTTTAAATTTCTTATGGAAGCTCATTCTGGGCTTCCTCATGTGGACCATCTAGAAGGAAAGAAATCGTAGAATCTTCAAGGATCACTCTGCACCTTTGGAGAATCTTTGGAAACTAATCTGCCAAAATATCAGGGAAACCATCTCACTCCATACCTAGAATCAGGAAGACCTTCCTACTATCCCCCAAGAACAAAACATCTGGGATAATTGTAACCTTCAGTAGAATCAAGAACATGTTGTCAAAGGAACAATTCCTCTGTTGGGTCGTTCACCTAAAAAGTGGCCCACCCCTCCCAAGCATAAGTTCCAGCTAAACTTTGATGGAGCCTCAAAAGGTAATCCAGGTAATTCGGGCTTTGGAGGGATTTTCAAAGACTATAAGGGTGATCCCCTTCTATCATTCCTAGGATCAAAAGGACGGTATACCAATAATTCAGCTGAATTGGAAGGTCTTTGGCAGAGTCTCATTCTAGCGCATAATCAGCGATTCTTTCCACTTATCATAGAAGGCGATTCTCAGATCATCATAAATATGGTCTCCAAAATCATTCAAGGAACTCCCTCAAGTAAAGTGAGCAATAGCTGGAGAATTTCAAGAAGGCTTGAGCTCATTGAATGCTGGCTCTCCTCTCACAGGTCAATCACTTTTAAGAACATCCGCCGGGAAGGAAATAAAGTAGTTGACTCACTTGCTAAACTTGGAGTTAAATGTGGATTGGATCTTCACATAGGATCAATTTCAAGATTAGCCTCTGAAACCCAACTCAACGAATACCAAAACCTGGTGAAGAATGAAAAGAAATAGGAAGGAGAAGAGCACCCGGATGCGGGTGAATTAAATGTCAATTTATGGAATTAATTAAGGGCATAGGAGCTCAATCCTGCCAGCTGTAGAATAGAATTGTTCTTCATGCTCAAATCTGGCTCAAGCTGTCTCACTGAAGGAAAGAGCGATTCTACCCGAAGATTGACTTAAGTGCTCACTCTGTCTGAGGCAAGGCTATTGCTGATATAATCATGGTGAATATGGCTCTCCATCCTATTATTTACTCCCTGTCTTCTTGCCTTTTCCCATCCCTTGTAGGTCCCTCTCAGCTTCTGCCTTGAGTGGGTCGCTCTCGGTGGCTCCTGTGGTTGGAATTTCACTTCCCTCTTTCCATTCTCAGGCCTGTTCTTTGGACTTTGCTCGAATTCTCTTGGTGTTGTCTCGTCTCCCCTCCAAAGATTCCTATTTTTCTGAGCTTTCCCTCTGTGGCCTCACCATGGTCCATGAGCGCATGAGAAGCCACCATGGAGGAAGCCGTGGTGGTCGTGGGCATTCTCAGATGGATCACTCTATCGATCAACCCCCGCCCCTGCTACTCAGCCCTTATCTCAGATGAATTCTCCTCCTCTGAGCCCATCCTGCAGGCCTTTGCCGCATAATGCTTTTCAGTCTACTTATTTTAAGTTTCAGAGTAGCCTAAACAGGCCCATTATCACGGGCAATATCACTGTTATCTTTTCTGAAGAAGAGGCTCTACCTCAAGCCACAACATGCACTTTGGTTGATCTTTCTCAAGGTGGTCATAGAAGGGCGGGCAACCATGACATTGAGTAGAATTTGGCAGATAAAGACAAGGTGGAAGGGCATGGTGAGAAGCATGATGAGGGTGGTTCTCTTGGTGACACTCAGCCACCGGGTCGCAGCTCTCATGGAGCCTATGTCTCGATGGCCATTGCAGGTAGCTCCAGTGACACCCATCCCTCGTCAATTCCTCCAGGCGACAGTGGTGCTGGTGACATGGCTAGGGATGAAGAAACGTGGTATGGCAATGCATGCCCGGTCGTGGAGGAGCTTCCAGACTAGGACATGGAAATGTGATGCCACCTGGACAATGTCGTGTCCTCCCAGTTTCTTTCTAGTGGTTCTTTTGGTTAAAGTTCAGGCGATTTTAGGATGGTGGTTTTGGTTTACCCTTGACAGATGGGTAGCTTGGTTCCTTTTTCCTGTTGGGGCAGTAGCTTGTAGCTCTTCTGCGGATTTGGTTTGCATCTCTGTTTCTTGTTTCTAGTCTTGACAGTTTCACGTTCCTATGATCTTATCGTTGTATTCTGGTTCCAATGTTTGGCTCCTTGTTTAATGTAACTGGTTCTCCCATCCTTGGGACAGTGCTACATTGAATGCTCTCAAATGATCTTGCCCGAGGCTTCAACTTCTTTGTAACATTATTTTGATTTTCCTTTAATAGAATTAGCCTTTACCGAGAAAAAAAAATATGATAAAAAGAAATAATCACAAGAGATTAGGGTTTGAACTGCATCTCCTACATGAAGAGAAGAAGTAAACTATTGTCCACCTATTTTAAATTTTTTTAAATGAGACGCCACATAGAAACATTAGATGGAAAAGAATAGCAAGGTGGCACACCTCAAAGGTTGGAATGACATGTATATAGAGCGATGAAAAATATTTGTGTAACAGACTTAGCCCCCTAATGTCATATTAGGGTTGTGGAGTGTAATCAGACTTCTCCTTAAAGGTTAATTACAAATGTGGGGTCAAAGTCTTATTTCTCTCATAACCTTAAATCAAATTTGATACAACTATCATCTTTGGCTCATCAAGAGCTTTCCCACATTATAAATTTCATCTAAATTTAAGCTCTTGGCATAAAGTCTATGAACTTTAACCCTTTCAAAGGTCAATTTCTTTATTTTTGCAACCACATGGAAATTCCTAGACATGTATCTAGGTCCAAGTTTGTTGGCTTCATTCTATACTCAAGCCTTTCCATATTGGTGATTTGTGCATTTTCCAAAACCTAAGTATTCTGGTATGTCGATATACTGATGAAACAACTTAACAATATCTTAATATTTAGAAAACTTTCTAATACACTAATACAATGTTAAATCCATCGAATGTTAATAGAAAAATTCAAAATGGCTTATCGAATATTCAACAAAAATGTTATACCTACAAACCCTCACAAAACATCGATACGTCTCTAGGCATGAGGCCATCTTGACACACGACCTCAAAACTTTGTCACCCAATCATAGCTTCCCACATGGAAAATGATGAAATCTTTCACACATTGCATGTTTAATATGTATATCAAATTATCAAGGTAATAATTATTTCCAAGATGCAATCCTCCCAAAGTTTTGATATCTTGATATGTCTATATGATAGCTTGGCATGTCACATCAATCAATAATGATGAATCACCACCTAGCACTTTGGATAATAGGACATTTCCTCTTCCATGTGGCATTCTTGATGTGTTCCACATGCCACTCATATTCGCAAGGTTGGCATGTAAAAAATACTAGATGTAGGTGAAACATGTCATACACATGGGATCCCCATGTCATCAAATCAAGACATCACCCCTCAATTCTCCTAACACTTGATACTCTTGTTAGTCTAATGTTTTGAGGTTCCCAATTTTTAGTGCCATCACATTGTGCTCCTTGTTAATACATAAAATGCTTTTGACAAACAATTTTTTCTTAGGGCCATTCCAAACAAGGATTTTTCATAATGATTCACTTCCATTTCCTCGAGGGATTGATATGTTGATATTTCAACTATCACCTTATGTCCATCTCTCGCTTCACATTCTCATAAATCCATTTGACTAGGGTTAAGGACGACGTTAGTGAAATCCCAAATTTTGAATACTCCAACATGTCAATGAGGAATACCATCTTGAATCTTCCAAAGAGTTTCATTCTAAGGGGTGCATTCCAAAAATTCTCTTAATAGCTTGCGTTACAGGGGTCAACCCACAAAATTTCATTTTTAGTCAAAACCAAGGCTTAAACCCAAGATCCCCTAGCCACTTAAGTTTTTCCGTATGATTTCCTTTAGCCTAATATTTATTTGGTGAACTTTTCCAAACTAACTATTAGATTCTATTTCTTTTTTAATCTCTCCTTTCTCATCAAGCCCTCTACTCTTGCTTTCTAGTGCCATCATTAACAAAACCTTCTAATCCTCACATCAAGAAGAATGATCCTTTGGCCTATCCAAGGCATACTAACATTTTTTATTTCAAACCATAGGGAACAATGATTTAATGAAAATATTAATAATAACTAGGACCACCAACCTATTAGCCCTTCCCCTTTGGAAACACACCATATACATCACAAAAAGTTATAAATGATTACAAACAAGCATGTAAAATATCACAATGAGGAACATCCAAGGATACCCTATCAATTTATGAACATAAAACACATAATGATCTCATATATATGAAAGGATCCCATTTCACATAAAATTCATATTCATAAAGGAATACATTTCAACATTTAGGACAATTATGTTAACTACTCAACGCACTGATCATGCATCATGCATATTCATTAAAATTGTACAAAACTCTACCTACCATTTCACACATACACAATGAATCCAAAATAATATTTAAATACGAAGTGTTGAGAAAAAATTACAATTCATTTACGAGAAAGGAATACACTTATCTATTCCTCTTAAAATTGTTGGAAATCGAATAAGGAATTACCACTCTCCACCAAATCATAGGTAATTTAAACTACACTACAAATTTCTTAAAACCAACCACCTCCTAACCATATCCAATGTCTAATGGATGATTCACTTATTTCATAACAACAAAGAGTGTACTTCAATATATAGAGTATGAAGGAAAATTTCCTTCATTGGCTAGGAAACAGGAATGCCGCTATGCAGTAAATAACATTAGGTAGATCAAACTACAAATTTCACAACATAGAATGAAATTTATTCCCAATTTCTATAGTCCCTAATATAATCCTTCTTCTAGTGCTTCACATGAATAAACCCAACCAAATAGTTTATTTCTTTTCATTTTACTAGATTCAAGCAGAGGAATCTCTCTTTGGTATCCTCATCTAACACATTTCAGGATTGGACTTTGTTGTGCAGCTTCAAAATCTTTGGTTTACAAGTGTATGGCTTACAATCATTTTGGATTTACAACAATTCAAGTCTCGTTTCTTTTTATAATGTCTCTAGTCACTATAATACTCCAAACTGAAAATCTTGGAATTACAAAACTAGCTTCCTTCTCCTCACGAGTACTACCTCATGTATGAGAGGTTTAGGGTCCCCTTCTCGGGCTGAAGGGTCAACAAGGAATTCATTGTAAGGTGTGCAACCCATCTTTGGGTATTTCAGTACCTCCTCTCCCCATTCCTATCATAGTTTCTTATTAGTTGGTAGTTCAACTAGAACATCAGGGGTCATGAACATTAATTTCAAATAATATAGGAAACATCCCATTCCCTCATATAATATCTATAATCAATCTATACTTTTCCTATGATTCAAATTTAGCAATTTATAACTCTATTAGTAAAATATTTGCATCAAATAGTTGAGCAATTTGTCCATGTTGACTCTCCAACATTGTCATCTTTCAATTATATTACGAAAAGTTGGAATTGGAAAAAATGATGCTACATCCCCATCCTCCTTAAAGAAAATTTGTCCTCGGTGTTCTACTATCTGTAGAACCAAACTTATACATAAAACCAAAATGGGTATGCCTTCTACATGATATCCTCTAGTTTCCATGTTGCATAACCTAGTCCAAAGTTCTTCCATTACACCTTGACTTACATGGAGTGTGGTCATTGTCTTTTTTGAGTATCCATTGTGATTTTGGATAGAATTCTCCTTTATAAACATTTGTATCAAAGTCTAATCAATAATAAGGTTAACAACATCTATACGTATTTTAAGTAAAGATATATAAAACACATCATGTTCCTTCATTGTGGGAGGAATGGTGAGTTTGTATGCTATTGGCCCCACTCTCTTCAATATTTGAAATGGTTCATAGTATCTTTGTGTTAACTTGTCACACAATGTCACTCTTAAGGAAATTTTTTTTTCTTTAATTTGGAGATACACATGATCTCCTATTCAAAATTCCATATGTGCTATATTTTTTCTACATAACTCTTATGTTGGGCTTCTGCGACCTTCAATCTTTTCCATATGCTAGATACTTCCTATTCCATTTCATTTAACATATCTAGCCTAAGTGTGATTCTATCCACTAGATTACCCTAGTTGATTGGGATGTTGCACTTCCTACCATATCGTGCTTCGAAAGGGCTCATCTTTAATAGTTCCTTATAGCCAATAATATAAGAAAATTCCACCAAAGGAAAAAAATATTCCCATCTCTTAGGTTGATGTGTAACATACATATTGAGTATGTTTTCTAATGTTATATTTACTCTTTCTATTTTTCCATAAGTTTGAGGGTGATTGGATATGTTTAATGTTGATAGGTTTTCAAATATTGTAAATAAAGACTTCCAAAATTTAAGGTAAACTTGGAATATTTATTATATATGATCTTCTTAGGCATGCTAGACAATATGAAAATATTCTTCATAAAAATATGGAAATACCAATTTCCTTATAGGAAGAGTTTACAAGTCACTTGTCCTACTTATATTATCCACTACAACCATGATCACACCATATTTCTTGGTGGTTCTTGGTAATCCACTGATGAAGTCCATTGGTATCACTTCCCACTTCCCTTATAGAATTGGTATTGGATTCAGCCATCCTATTAAATAGTTTCATTCTACTTTAACTTGATGTAATTATTATCAATATTTTCAACAACATCTTTCTTCATCCTTGGCTAACAACATATTTTTTGGTATATTTTATCATCGTTTGATATCCTATGCGACTTCTGTGTGGCCTTGTGCGAAACTCATCCATGCCAGCCACATTTTTTATGTATCACCTACCTTTGTATTGTAATAATGCATCTCTAAGTACCTAATAATTTTCTCCCATTCGACCCTTCGACTCTTGCTATGGGAATTTACTTACATGGTGAAAATACTCATCTTCCTATGTCAACTCTTGTATTATTTCCTTAATGTCTATATCACATGTACTCATGGTTTCCATGTATATCACTTGCATACCTCTATTGAGTGTATCAACCATTTGATTCTCTTCACTTTTGATGCGTTCAATCTCTAAATAAAACTTGATAAAAAGTTCCATCCACCTTACTTTCCTAGAAGTAATTTTCTCTTTCGCAAACAAATACCCCAACGTTGGGAGGAAAAATTACTTTGAGACTATCCTAGAGTTCGACTGAGGGTGCCAACAAAAAGTTCACGTAGTCTAGCACTTTGCCAACATTTTCACTCCTTCAAGAAGAAGAAGAGTCTCACCTGAGGCAAACCAGAACCACAGAAGGATAAAGGGGATATAGATTTGATTAATTATGTGACTTGTACAACTACTACAACATCCATTCTTAACTATTCACGATATATATATTCAATAGGAATTTAAATATGTGCATAGAATTTTAAAAGGGGCCCATAAATAATACCACTAATTGCCAGAATTCATGTCTTCCTTATATTATTAGTCAAAAGAAAAAAATTTCATTACATTCATCAGAATTAGAACTTGTGGCAATTACACACTTTCATGCGGTATAAAAATCCACAGGGAAGACATTAACAAAACATTATAAGCCCACATCTCAGAAACTGGATAACTCTAAATGCTTGACACTTCCTATTCTCCTAGCTTGATCTAAATTTTTATGCACTCTCTAAATTTTTTCCTCACTACCTTATGTATTCTTTTATAGCCACGCTCACTTGATTTATCCATGGTTTTTCAATATCCGGGGCCATTATTTTCCATTTCTATTTACTGTATCAAAATCGGATCCTAGTTCTTCAACGCGCTCCCTTACTTTCCATTGTGTGGGTTTTGAGCCATGTTGTTGCCATTTTGTTTTCTGATGTTTCATTTCTAGCATTTTGATCCAAATTTTCCTTCAAAACTATTATTCTTGTAAAAATTCGAAGGATCTAACATGCTACAACCACATCCTATTGACTCACCCTCGAGTCAATGTATTTCTATTTTGCTTCTAAATCTATGGTAGGCTGGATTCAAATAGGTTTATTTGCAGTACCTTCAAATGAAGGACTATCTTCGGAATAGTATGAAGTGTGGACTCCTTCGGACTTGTCAATGTGGAAACACAACAATGCCATAAGTCCATAAGTGTGGAAACCTTGCCTTAGAACTCAATGACAGCATGCTCACTAAGGTCATTGGGTTGTTACTCAACCAATTCTTGAATCTCCTTATAGGAAACTATGGAAAATGTACTAAAAGTCATAAAATGATTTAGAGATTTTGGGTGAGGGTCACGAATGGCCCACTTGGTCACTTGGACTGCATCCTCGAGCTGATTAATTTGGGCATCAAGTACATCCACTTAGTGGAGGATATTCTTCTTTGCTTCCATATTGAAGGTCACTAATGCTTGCTGATATAAACTTTGAACATTATCATGTAAGGGGTAAATGGTTGCATTATTATTTGTGATAACACAACTAACATCAGAGATCTAGAAAAACATGTGTTGGGATTCTTGCATGACTTGGGGTAGAGTAGAACAAAGAAAAGTAGAAATGTAAATTTTCTCACTATTCTAAGTGTGATAGATAGTTGAAGGATTAGATAAACATTGTTTCATATTAGTGACAATATTATAGAGCTCTAAATGGATGTTTGGAAACAAGTTGTTGGCAGACCACTTCAATGATAGTACAACATTTGGCAAGGGCATAGGTGGAAAAATCTTCATCTTGTTTGGTGGCATATGGAGCAAGAATTGCCCATAGAGATTGCAATTGAGAATGAACCTCACTAACTTGGGTATCTAATTCTTCCTTCTCAAAAGGTATGTACCAGTGACCAAAATGAAGTGTCCTTTGAAAGTGAGGTCATTAAATTCTCTTTTTATGGTGTCTTTAGTGCTATGCCACGGTGCATACATATAAGAAAGGGACTACTCTTCAGAAAGTGTAGCAAGGTCACGTCCCTCTAGAGGACACCACATTGGGAATGACCCAACTTGGTTCAAATTTTGGGTAAAAGACCCCGCAGAAGAAGGAATGTACCGTGCGGAGTTGGTGAAGTTATATTAATTGTGCAATATTTTAGAGCTTTCGGTATGGGAGAATCCCTTGTTTTTATAGAGGGTATAGGGTAGAGTCCTAGTTTTATGGATCCATGGTACATGGACCATGGTTTTTATAAGGTGTATTTAAGGGGGTTTAATACCTTAGCAGAGATAAAAATGACAATACAAAAGAACTGATAGAGTGGTCATATTTTCTGTATCTTTCTGTATTTTAGGAAAGGCTTAGCAGTTGACTGCATGAAGGCCTTAAAGAGTCTGTAGCTAAGTGGACAAACCACCTGCAACTAGGTGTGCAGGTTGAAGAAGTGAATGTAGTCAAAGATCTATTTAGTAAAGAAGGAATTTTTGACAAAGTGACATATGTCTCTTGTATCTTACATTTACTATTATATCATTTGTTGTGCATACTTTCCTTTGAAATATGCAAATACTGTGAGTTATACTGTGAATTGTTGAAGTTTATGAGTTTGTTACAAAGTTGTGAAGTTATTTATTTGTGCAAAGTTCTTTGTATATCCGAAGTTATAGGAACAATATAAAGTAGAAGTAAATACGTGATGCCACTACATGGATATCCCTTAGGTTGCAGAAGCTTGGTTCTTCAGCCTCCCATAACTGCTTCGAGTGATATTGCGATCTGCTTGTAGGTCGTTTCTAAAAGGGCTAGTAGTTGAGGGTTTTGTTAATGTGCAACACATTCTAAACTTGGGTAAAGAACCCTATAACAAGCAAATGGTTCCATTTTCAAGACTTGAAGGTTAATCTCGTCAGGTCATTGTAGGAGAGAGTGCTGACATGGTATATGAAATACATCGGGAGTAACCCAGATGCTATATTTAATGGAATTAAGAAAGCATGGGTAACAGAGTTCAAGAAGCCAAAATCAGAGTCACAGTGTATCATGAAGCTAAAAGAGATCAATCAAGCACCAAATGAGTCTATATGGGAGTTAGATCAGTGATTCAAAGTATTGATGGGACAAGTAAGTTATACTTTACCTACAGAATAGAACAAGGAATGGTTTATAGTTGTGCTATTACCACATATTAGATTACCTTTGTCACAATAAAATATTGGGACATAATATGAAGCACTCGAGATCGAGATAAAGTTGGAAGCATCACCGATTGGTGATACTCATACAAGAGTACAACAAATACAGACTCAGCTAGCTAATTTGACCCTGAAATTGCAGGATCTTAAGAAAGGAAAAGATGTCATATTAGAAGTATAGTGTACAAAATGCAAATCAGAGTTTCATTATAAGGATCAATGCCATCTGTTTATAGACTACATAGCAAGTGGAGTGCTTACTCCACTCAACCAGGGATTGTATTGTGAAACCTTTATAGAAAGAGGAAAACATCACCTTGAGGATTTCTACCTATTACAGAAGTACATGTAAACACTAAAGAAACTATGTTTCAACTACTTTAAATCAGTGGGCCATGAGGAGAAGAATTGTCCAAGTTATGATTTAATGATGAAGCGCACTATTGATGCATATAGATTACAAGATTAAGGAGATTCCCACACACATCAAGGGTCTGACCAACACGTTGGTCGAGGATGTTTCCAAGGCAGTGGCTGAGGACGTGGAGGAGGATTTGGTTGGGGTTGGGGCCAAATCATTTATTATAGCTATGGTCAAGAAAGACACTTCATGAGATATTGTCAGAACACTACAATGACCTGCAGTTACTATAATTATTCTGATCATGTAATTATTTTGATCCATGATCACCATAAAAATGGGTAACCCATTATTCCTATCAAATTTAATATATCAAAAAAAACAACAAAATTTAACTAAATAATAACTTTATTACAAATTATACTGTGGTTATTTATAAAAAAATTGCATGCATATTTCAACAACAACAAAAAACTTTAGTGGAAAATTCTAGCAGTGAAATATGTCAATATTACTATGAATATTCCAACATATTCCACGGGGTTTAGATATATTATATCAGCCTAATAATTAACTTATAACTATGGGGATGAGCATAATTATAGGCATATATAACGTGTGGTTGACCGACTTATGTACTAATTGTTGGACTAGAAAATGTGGATCATTAATTCTTATTAGAATGTTTATATTATGTTGTTCTATTTCATAGTTATAACATTCCAACGAAATCTCCATTTCGTGTTGTTCTCTCTACTGAATGTTGTTTCTAGGTGACTTAATATGTCATCAAACATGGAATACTTGGATGAAACTTTGTCACTATCTTGGATCGTGTTCTATATTGAACATCATTTTCTTCTATACTTCTTATCATAGTAACATGGGTTAAATCACAAGCCAATTGGATGTTCAATTTTTACTTTTTCATGTTTGGTTCAGTCGAATATCCTTGGTCGCATGCCTATGATGAGCACCTTTCTACGTTGAGTTTGTCTAGAATCGATTTTTTATGTCGCTATTTTTTTGAACTACCATCATTTTCTATAGTTTTGTTTCAATGAATACATATTCTCCATGTCTAAGCAACTGCAAGACGTCAAACCCGATACATTATTCTAGAAATTGTTCTAATTTTCTACGTTTCTTTTCTTTTCTACCCTTTAAATTATATCCTCAAAAACTTTTCATGCAATTGAGTGTAGATTCTATTTTTGTTGTGTGTCTTCTAGTTGAATACCTGCAAATATTCCATTTCCATTTATTGTATATGTTTACGTCCCTATTGGTTTCCAAGTCCATGAGTCTTTGCTTGTAATATTCTTATGAGATTATGTCACCAGTTCTAAGAGGTCAAATTTAAATGGTTGTGTATAATTATGCTTCCCTTTCTTCTTCTTGTTCAACATCTTGAAGGAGTAAAATTATATCCCCTTGTTCTTCTCAAGCTTATGGTGGAATTGGGAATATTATATTAGATTATTAACTGATCCTATATATATTTTGTCAATTGTAGGCTGATACAGAATCTCTTGTGAGTCTACATCTAAAGAGTTGACATACCAAACTTCAATAATTTGTATGGACAATTGAACATGCGTTGAGGGAGGACTCATTTTTTGTATGTGTTGAGGTACTCTCCATCTATTGGAAGATTTTTAAAGATTTCTGGAAGACTAACTAGTGAAATGTGTATCATGTCTACCGAAATTAGTAAAGAGGGTAACAAAATGGACTTATTAGAATTTTCACATTCATACCGGTTCATATTCAGTGTGTCACCAACATGTTTTCCCTATTTGTATATTTTTCTTGTCATGATCATTTGACCAATTTATTGTAGAATAATTATTTTAATATTAGAGACTCTCCGTGTTCATGCAAAATGACTCTCTCTCATTAGGAAAGATTTATAAATAAGAAAAAAATGAAATATCAAAAACTTATTTTAATAATACATATATTTAACACAATAATATAAACATGAATAAATAAGAATCAAGTAGAGAATATTTATTATTCATATTGCATTGAACAGTGGAAATAGGAAAAAACCATATAGAAATACACAATTTAGGAATTTTATAATTTTATAATTTTGAAATACATATAACTAAATATAGAAAATAGCATATATATAATTGATTAATATTAATTAATGGAGGGAATAATAGTAAAAATGAACTGTAGACACCAACATTATGACCTTAAAGCATCTAGAAAATATACACCATCATTGTATGATCTAATTGGTGAAATGCTAGTACTCGCGAAAATCATTACCATATGTTGAGTCAAAAAAAGTGCTTTTTGGGTCAATATCATAATCAAAATCATTAACATATGTTGGCTCATGAAAACTTATTGTTGGGACAATTTCGATAATTAGAATATCATTTCATCTCAATGATACACAATATCTATTATATTCCTTTCTTATGGGATTTAATTTGCAGTTACACTTCATTCAAATTGATCACTGTGTTATGACACTTTAAGTGCATAAAAGATATAGTTTTAATGGTAGAGTTAATGTGTTAGATATTAGAATTGATGTGTATTGTAAAATTTCAAGAATTACAATATCATGATCATGATGTGTACTAGGTGTCATAGTTTCTAGAATTCATTGTGTTTTAAAGATCATAGTGCACTATGGTTCAATTAATTTTAGAGTTAGTCCCTTAGGAATTATCAAGTGACCAATGTAATTGTTTTTTAATGGTAGTAGTTGTTAGAGGTTGCATTATGGAAGGGTTTCTAATTATCTAAGAGTATGAGTGATCACAGTAAATTAATGGTTATGGGTCATATTAGTGTTTTGACATTCATAATGGGTTTTGGTTAAGGGGAACATATTGTATAAAATATTTTGGTCAGAGTGGTCAAATGTTACATTAAATAAGGGAAGCAATTTTGTGGGGGTTAATATATAGTGCAATATCTAGAAATATCTAATAATAAATTCATTATAATTAGTGAAATTTATAGACTACATATAATTAATATATATTTAACGGTCAACAATATTATTGCGGAACCTAATGTGGTGTTTCCTATGATTTCGCTCATTGTTTAATCCAGTACTAATAATGGGGTTGGTACATAAAAAAACCCTGGAGTGATTTAGTAGCTAAGTTTTCGATAACTCTTCCTAAAAAATTTTTGCAAAGGGGGACTGCTTAGAAATATTTCAACAAAAATAGTTATCTCTTAACTTTGAATATAAATATTTTTCATTTATATATTGTCATTAAATTTTCCACCTCAAAATTTTTAGAAAAAAATAATTAATTAATTTTAATTACTTGAAGAGGATTTATTAAATCATATGACTTTAATGAAGAGGATTATTAATCTATATGATTTTATTTATTAGTTAAAGATGTTATTTTATTAGTGAAAAATGTTGTTAAGCCATATTAATTTTAATTTTTTTTTGTTATTTAACAACCTATCCTCAAATTCTATTTTCACAATTTTATTTTTAGCAAACAAAATTATGTATAATGACTTTCACCCCATTTTCGTAATTGTCAATTCAAACTGATAGTGTGAGTCACTGAGATAAAAATTGACATTTCATATTTAAGCATTAACTTTGTACATATTCTCTTGGGTGTGAAGAAAGAAATTTAAACATTGAGTTTTTTAAATTTCACCATTACTTTATTTACTTTGAAATTTTGTGTTTTTTACTGCAAAAACAATTAAATAGCGAGAGTTTCTAACTTTGAAGCTATCCATTTTTTACTTCAAAAGAAAATAAATATTATTTTGAACTTTAACTTTTAATTTTTTACTTTTCCATCAACTATTTTCTCTTTCTAACTTTGAAATTAGTTTTCATATCATATAGCTTTGCATCACTAGCCAAACCTACCTTTTCTTGAGGTCCTGGTTCTCAAATTATCACATCCTCTTTTTCTTTTTGTTCCATGTTCCTCCCCATAATGAAAAGAGATAAATAATTCTTGTTCCTCCTCATACTGAAAAGAGAGATAATTCTTATTGAGTTTGATATCAACCAATCCAAACACATGTTCGTGGATATAGTGAAATTTCCAACCTTTTACCTTTTTAAATTTAACCTTTATTTTTTACTTTCCTTTCTTTAAAATTTAAACGTAAATTATTTTGGTTTGTATTTTTTTAATTTAACGGGTGGTTTTTTTACTGAATGTAATTCATACTGTTTTTAAATTTAAGTTATTTTTATTTTTTTGGGCTGTAATTTCTAAATTTCTGTAACTTTTTGCTTTTATGAATTGTCTTCTTGAGTTCAAGTCATTCCCTTCATAGCGGTTTTCTCACAATCGCTATACTATGTTTTTAAATTTAACTTACTTTTGCTTTTTGGGGCCGTAATTTCTAAATTTAGGTTTTTTTTTTCTTTTTCTCGGTTGTATTAATTCAAGCTTTTCTCTTAATAGACGTTTTCGCACAGTGATGATTTCGAAACTATGATCATGCCCAATTGTTCGAGTATAGTGTTTTCATTGGTAACGCCAATTTCGTTGGCTTTGTATCTTTGTTGGGAGAGGGTGACGAATATATGAAGATCGTGTGTTGATCTGTATCTTTGATGGGGGAGCGTCAGACAGAATATGATTGAAGGTCATGTTTCGATCTGTATCTCTGTTGAGAGAGAGTCAGACTGAATATATGTGTTTGATCCACGGTAAAGACCCCTGTCACTTCATAAATCTACTTCCAATCGGGTTTGAGGTAAGTAGTCATTTCTGTCTATTCAAATTATCTTAACATTCTACACTTCTTCTTCGATCTTTGTTTATAATATTTTTATGCAATTATGGATATTGTTTATTTTGTTTGCACATTTGAAGCCATGCCTCTGAAGATTGTGTGTTGTCGAGAGAGTGAGAGACTGAATATATGAAGATCATGTGTTTGATCCACGCTCAACGCCCTTGTGACTTCATAACTCTATTTCCAATGAGGCTTGAGGTAAGTAGCCATTTGTGTGCATTCAAATTAGGTTAACATTCCATGCCTTTTCTTCTTCGATATTTGTTTATAATTTTTTCTACAACTATGGATATCGTTTATTTTGTTTAAATCTTTGAATCCATGCCTCTTCTTCGAGCCTTGCTTTAAAGTATGGTTTATAAAAACATTTTACAACTATCGATAGCATTTATTGACAATTTTCTTTGCACAATGTAATGTGTTGTTTATAAATTTTTTGTGCAGCTATGATATCATTTATGGATATGTTGTTTATAATTTTTTTCTAGAGCTATCGATATTGTTTATGGATAGGTTGTTTATAAAAATTTTCTACATGTATGGATATCGTTTTTTGGGATAATTTTGTTTCCACATTTGAAATGTTGAACAATGGTTTATAATTATTCTTCTGCAACTATGGGAATTACTTATTGATACTTTTCACATATTGATACTTTTCGTGTTTCATTATACATGTCTTCACACATTTAAAAGTCTTAACAGTTCCTCATCTAAGATTCGTCCTCAATTACTATATGAGTCCTCTGCACTGAACTTTGGTCTTATGTTACGGAGACATCAATCATTGATACACCTAACCCCAAAATTATGATGTAAAATACATAGAAATTCTTGCAAACATTCACCTCTTTCCTGGTTTGTTAAATGATGGATTGGAAATGTTAATTGGCTGGATGTCTCAGTTTTTTTTTCTTTCTATATTCTAATATGAAAATAGATTCAGCACACTCAGATTATATATTTTTGAAATTTTTAATACAAAAATAAATTGAGCATTCTAAATTGTATTTTTAAATATAAAAATTATTCTTAATACTTTTAAATATAGACATGTTGAAATATGAATAGGTGGAAAATAGTCAAACCTAATTTTTTTCCAAATAAAACATGAAAATGTTGTCCTCCTAAACTACACCGCACTTCAATTACTCGGTGTTCACTTTTGTTTTTCACCACCCTTACAACTTTGATATTGGAAATAATAGGTGGCCACAAGTAATTTTAATCACCTTTATGAGAACTTTGTTAGTGAAATTGCGAAAATAGTATTTGACTTAAACTAGAAAACTAAATTAAATTTTACTACTTAAATTGTTGTGCCCATAATACTTATTTATATTGCATTTTTTTATAAATATTATTGGTTATATTATCATGTATATATTGAATCTAAATTTTCTCAAGTAAGTATTTATAAATAAAAATAATGAAATTATATGCAAATTTATTTTGTTTAAGCTTTCTAAAGGACGAAGAGGAAGGAGAAGGAGGAGTGGAGGGCGGAGGAGGAGAGGAGCAGAGGAGGCGGTGGGCGAAGGAAGAGGAGGAGGAGGTAGAGGTGAAGGTGGAGGAGGAAAAGAAGAGGAGGAGGAAGAGGCAAAGGAGGAGGTTGAGGTGGAGGTGAAGGGAGAGGCGGAGGAGGAGGTGGAGGTGAAGGCAAAGGTAGAGGAGGAGGTGGAGGAGGTAGAGGAGGTGGAGGTGGAGGTTGGGGAGGAGGAGGTGGGGGAGGAGAAGGAGGAGATGGAAGTAGAGGAGGAGGAGGAGGAGGAGGTGGTGAGAAGGAGATGCAGGTGAAGGTGGAGGCAGTAGCGAGGGAGGAGGTAGGGCAAGAGGAGGAGGATGCAATGGAGGAGGAGGTGAAGGGGATGGGACAGCAAGGAGGGGGGTGGCAACAATGACAGAGGAGCTGGCGAAGGCAAAGGAGGTGGATGAGGAGGAGGAGAAGGATGAGGAGACAAAGGCGAAGGCGGCGGCATTGGCGGCGGGGGTGGTGGTTGTGGCAGATGAAGAGGAGGAGCATATGGTGGTGATGGTGGTGGCGAAGGTGGAGGAGGAGGAGGAGGGGGTGAACGTAGTTGAGGAGGAGGTGGAGGAGGTGGTGGCGACAGAGGAAGAGGAGGAGGAGGAGGTGGTGTTGTTGGTGGAGGTTGAGGTGGCAGATGAGAAGGTGGAGATGATGGTGGTGCAAGAGGAGGTGGAGCTGGAGGATGAGGAGTAGGAGGAGGCAGAGGTTGAGGTTGTGGAGGAGGAGGAGAAGGGGGAGGAGAAGGGGGTGGTGGTGGAGGAGGAGGTAGACGTGGATATGGATTAGGAGGAGGAGTAGGAAGTGGAGGAGGAGGAGGAGGTAGTGGAGGAGGAGGAGGAGGTGGAGGTGGATGTGGTGGTGGAGGTGGAGGTGGTGGAGGTGGAGATAGTGGTGGAGTAAGAGGTGGTGGAGAGATAGGTGGATGTAGAGTAGGAGGTGGTCGTGTTATAGGTGGATGTATAGGTGGATGTAGAGGAGGAGGAGGTAGAGGTAGAAGTAGTAGTGGAGGAAGAGTGGAGGTGGAGGTTGAGGTGGGGGAGGAGGTGAAGGATTAGGTGGAGGAGGAGGAAGAGGAGGAGGACATGGAGGTGGTGGGGGAGGTGGAGGTGTAGGAGGAGAAGGAGGAGGAAAAGGGGGTGGAGGAGGTGGAGGTGGAGTTGTAGGTGGTGGTGAATAAGGAGGCAGAGGAGGAGGAGGAGGAGGAGGGAGAGGCGGAGCAAAGGTGGAGGAGGAAGAGGAGGAGGTGGTGGAGGTGGT
>APFE030049781.1:0-25176 GCA_000404065.3 Pinus taeda | reverse complement strand
CTTATCGCCAAGTAAAACATCCTTAAAAATAAAGCATCTTGTAAGCTTTTACTTCAAGTAGTTTTTTATAGGTTTGTAGATCTTAAGATTTGCTTTGTTCATAGTTTTCTCAAAATTTGCTTTAGTTTTCTTAAGATTTGCTTTAATCATAGTTTTAAGTGTTTTTATAAAATACAAAAATCTCTTTTGAAAAAAGTTTGTTTTGGTAGCATTTGAGCGTTTGAATGAAAAAGGAAATTCTTGTGCAAATAACTAGTTGTCTCGTTTTGAGTGCATTGGAACAAAAACTCTTCTTTAAATTTGTTTGTTAAGAGAGATTTGTGTTTACACACATTTGCATTCTCAAACTCTTTCCTAGCTAGAAATTCATTGAAGAAAAAAGATTGTTTGATCATCTTAAGTGCATCTTTTTAGTGATTTCAAGTCGAGTATTCACACCACGAGTTTCATTTCCGCACCTCTTGACTTAATCAAAAACCAATAAAAATAACGCTTAAAGTAAAATTAATCTAGAAATCTTTTTATTTCTAGGGCTCTATTACACCAACATAGCTTAGGCTAGTGTCTTGGAGTAGGGAGTACTTAACTCTCCAAGATAGTAAAACAAACAAGTAATTGTATCTTGTGGTAGGAGAGAAATCCAATTGTTGCATCTATGCTCTAGGAAAGTTCCTCTTAAAGGAGAAGCACGAGATCGTGTTCGAACCAGTGTGGGAATCAATCCTTCCTCATTGGGAACGACGCCGGATATTCACGTATTACAAACGGTAAACCTCGGATTAACCATTGTTGAGGAGCCTGGGGTCACTTGTTGGTAAACCTTGGTTTATGTCAAGGAGCCATCAAGGGGATTGAGCTTGTTACTTTTCCCTTTCATGCGTATCGGATCGTAGACTGTTCCCCCAGGTATATTTGTTTCTATTGGTAACCATAGTGACCATATTCTATAGGATTCTTCCTAAGGTGACGGTGGCGGGAAGATCCCATTGTACCTGGAGCAGATGTCGGCTAGACTCTCTTGGATTTTTTCGGGGGTTCTCTTCACTCGAGACGGTTAAGTGGAGAAACTTGGTCCAGTCTATTCATTAAGCAGGTTGCCAGGGTAACTGTTCCAACCACTATTTCTGTATCGAACTCTACGACGTTGGATTTCATCACCAACTAGTGTTTTTGGTCCGGAAATTTACTGTTTGTGTGTGTTTGATCTCTTAGATTCTTAGGCGTGTGATTCAATTTGTTTGGTTCTTTAGAGGTTTTAGGTGTTTTTCATTGAGATTTTACTTTGTTTGCGTTTGAAGTAGTTAAAAGTCTTTAACTGTGGCTGAATTACCGAGGCATTCCCGTAGACTTCGGGGCCAATCCCCTGATTTTGTTAATGTGGCTGATTTACTGAGGACTTCTCGTAGGCTTCGGTGTCAACCTCTTGAGGACGTACCAAGCCACTTGAAGGCTTGCGAGTCCTTGTATCTCCTAGAGCGGTAGAAGTGGGTCACCTGAAGAAGGAGAATCTTCTTTGGTAGTATATTTTGATTCTCAACCGTTATTAGTTTCAGAAGTTATTGGTAGTGTTGCGTCTACTAGTGATATAGGTGAAGAACCTGACATATTTGAACCTGAATCTGAAGTTGCTGCTACTCCCGTATTAGAGTTTGTTTCTCTGGCTTCTAGTGGTCCTAGTTCTCCTAGGGTAGAAACCGTAATTACCCAAGATCTTCCTTCTGGCCTTATAGTTATTGAAGAGCTTGCTATTTCGGATATTGAAGAAAGTTTCTTTTTCCGGAAGATCGACCTATCTTAGAGCTTAGGGAGCGTGAATCGATTTTTTATAGTCCTCCTAGGAGTAGTGCTTGGTATCGTTCATTGACTAATCTTTTGGAAAATTCGGGATTTAGTTTTTCACCACCTCGTATTTTTTATCACCTTTCACCTAGAGATTACTATTCTTTGTTGAATATGTCTAGTCCGTCATCCATGTTTTCTCAATCTCTGGAATCCTTTTTGTACGGAGTCCTTCTGTTCCCGTTGGGTATTAGTCTGTTTCTGGTACTTTTTCGGGAGCATCTCCTCGTCCTATCGAACAAAAGTTGTTAACTAGAAGTAGTGGTACTAAACCGTTGAGTGTAGAAGATATTCTCATGATGTCAGGTCAAACTCAAGGTGGCCAGTTTCCGCCTGGGGGGCAACCTCAAGGTACTCAGTATGTGCCTGGGGGGCAACCTCAGGGTACCCCGTATATGCCTGGGGGGCAACCTCAAGGTACTGAGTTTGCGCCTGGGGGACAACCTCAAGGACAGTACATACCTACGAGATAGTGCGTTCCTCAAGGTCAACCCTAGACTCAATATGTACCTCAGGGTCAATCTCAGTATCAATATGCACCTCAAAATCAACCTCAATATCAGTATGTACTCAGGTCAACCCCAGTATCAGTACGTGCCTCAGGGTTATCAACCCCAAGGTTAGTACCCATCTCAAGGTTACCAACCACCTTCTGGTCAATCATATTATCAACCCTACCTTCAACCTGTTATGGTCCTCAATATCCTCAACGTTCATACCCTGGAACGAATTTGGTGTGGGATCTATCTCAATCTCAACAGGTCTTGCAACTGAATGTGCAGTTGTCATCTCAACCTGGACAACCTTTGGTTTCTGGTTCATTCAGCAACCTGTCCAGTCTGCTGTTCAAACTTTTGCACCTTCTGTAGTTTCTCAGTCTGGGCTTAGTACGCCTCGTACTCCGTCTCAAACGTCTGCTGCAACTGCTGCAACATCTTTTCCATCTACCCCACCTTCTTCTGGAGTATCGGCAGCTCCAGTTTCTATTGTTCCTGTATCTACTCCTCAGAGCTCTTTACCTCAGTTTGGATCTATGGTCCAGACTTCGGTTCAGATTCCTGTAGGAAGTATGGTTGTTACTTCTCAACCTCAATTTAATCAACCTCCGTACCAAGGACAATACCAATACGGTCCTGCTGCGCAACAACCAACCTATTAGTATCAACCGTACCCTGGGTATACATATCAACAACCTCAGCAACCCCAGTATGTTCCGGTTAATCCTGGTTTTCCAGGAGGTCAAAATATCCTGAATGTGATTCCCATTCTTAGTTATCCTGGATATCCTCCTCCTGGGGCTGGTTTGCAGACCCCGAGTTTTAGGGACCCTAATCGTCAGTTACCGTTTATTGCAACTTTGGACTTGCTTGATTTGACGCGCCTTACGAATGATCTAATTAACTATCTTCTGTATTGGCCGCCAATGCCGCATAAGTTGCCCAGTGATATTCCTAAGTTCGAAGGTAAGCCAGGAGAGGACCCGTTGAACCATGTGATGACTTATCATCTCTGGTGTGCATCTAATTCCATTTCTGATGATTCTATTCGTTTATGTTTTTTTCAGTGCACTCTCATTGGTCTTGCGGCCAAGTGGTATATTGAGTTACCGCGAGCCACTTTTTATGATTTTAGTCAGTTAGCTACCTTGTTTTTAACTCATTTTCAGTTGCTGGTCAGATATGACAATGGCACGGAGTTATTAACTTTGTTAAAGCAGTGGACGTCCACTTACATTTCAGATCATATGCATGAATGGAGACGTCGACGATGTTTAGTGAAGTTTTATATCCCGGATCAGATCTTAGTTGAGTGGTTTGTAAAATCTTTGTTGCTTAAGGTCGCTGAGGATGTAGCTAAGGCTGGAGTAGTTATTGAGGAGCAAGTCATTTCTCAAGTGCAGTACCTTGACTTAGTTTATACTCAGTCAGGTACGTTACACGAGAAGATCCTCGATCTACCTAATCAAAATCAAATCGTTGCTGCTCCTTCAGGGTCTCATGCCGCTGATGGTATGATTGGTACGGTTAATACTAAAAGTAAGAAGAAGTCTTCTAAGAAATAACCTTGCCAGATTCCCCGATAGGAGAGTCTTCTGTGGAACTTTCTGCCGATATTCATGTTGTAGAGTCTTCTACAGCTAAATAAAAAACGGTGGTAAGAAGAAAGGGAAGAAGAAGAGTAAATAGAAAAATTCAAAAGAGAAACCTGAAAAGCGGAACCCTCTGATGAAAAATGCACACCTCGTTATCCGTGTCTCATTTGTGATGAAGACCATTATACGAGAGACTGCCCTCATCGGGCGGAGGTTGCGAAAATTGTCAAAGGTTCCCAAACTCCTGCTGTCTTGAAGGATCCTTTTCTAGCTCAAGATAGTAAGATGATAGGTTCGTCCTCCAGTGCCAATGAAGAACCCATATTGGTGATGTCTCATGTTAGGATTGCAACTCGATCGCAAGATTATGGCAGTAAAAGTCCTGTTGATGGTAAAGAAGCAGAATCTTCTCATTCGAACCCATCAACCTCAGCTCCTGGTTTCGATCCACTACAGATCTAGAAACCTGATCCGGACTTAGTAATCAAACTGCCCTCCAAGGGTGTACTTCGAAAGTCTGCTTTCAATCCACATGCGAGAGCAGCTTAGAGCTATAACATTGTTGAGGATTTAGCTGTTTCACCCTCAGCAATGTCGGCTTTGGAAGTGCTGCAATCCTGTCTTGCACAATGCAAGTTACTTTTGTCGTCTATAGGAGCTGTTGATGTTCAGGACCCGAACCTTATAATCTTCGATCTAGAAAATAGTGCACCGCGCTACCTCATCAGATGGCTGTCCAGATTCTAGTGATAGTCAAAAACAGACCTGTTCATAGGGCTGTGATTGATGAGGGAGCTTCCACGTGTATTATGTTGATACAGTGTTGGAGATCTCTTGGTTCTCCTTCACTAAATCAGTCCCCGATGATTCTTAAGGCCTTTGATGGCTGTGGGTTTCATCCTTTTGGCATTTTACAGGATCTACCTATAGGGGTTGAAGGTAAAACCATTAATCTAGATGTGGAGGTGGTTGATGCCCCTCTGGATTACAGCCTTCTCTTGGGTCGTAGTTGGTCTTACGCTATGACAGCTGTTGTTTCATCGGTCTTTCGGCTTATAAAGTTCCCTCATAATGGAAAGATTGTAACTTTAGACCAGTTGTCGTCTTTTCATCTGACCCAGCCTCTGCTGAGAGCATTCAACACATTGGTAAAGCGATGATCCCTTATAAGGATGTTGGAGTAGGGTTAGTTAAAGATTCTGGTTTATAGGGCGCTTTTCCTTTTCCTCCTATCAACGCATCGTCTTCTACAACAACCATTCATATGATTTCATCAGAAACCATTGTTAATGATGATCCTTGGATCATACCTTCCGAATCTAAGATAGACTCATTTGGTACTTTTATGCATTTGAGTCCGTATGAACTTGCGTATCAGACCGTGTAGTCGTTTTCCAACACAACATCAACCCAAATTGACTTAATGAATGTGGTCCATGAGGAATCACTTTCGACATTAAACTCGGATTTAATAACGTTTTCTGAACTTGTTCAAACGGATGAGCAAATTCGTGAAATCCTATGTGTCGATGAGTTACCATGGGAAGATCTTCATCACAGATCTTCGTTTTTAGCTGAGAGCGATTGTTTTGAAAATGATTTTTCATCAATTTTTACGACTGAATATGTTAAGGATGCTCAGAATCCAATGAAACATCCTGATTCCGAGTTAAATTTGGGAAATATTTCTCGAACTATTCCCCTTGACATTTCAGTTAAGCCTGGAATTGTTGAAAACGTTCATATAGGTGCCTCTTGTACGGATGTTGAAATTCAAACATATAAGGCCCTATTTCAAGAATTCTGCGACGTGTTTTCCTGGTCCTATGAAGAAATGTCAGGAATTGACCCAGTGATTGTAGTTCATGAAATTAAAACTTACCCGGACGCTAAACCCGTTCGGCAACGTTTGTGTCAGATTTACCCAAGAAAAGCTGCTGCAATTAAAGCAGAAGTTGAAAAATTATTTAAAGCAGGTTTCATTTATCCAATCCCGTTAATGGATTGGGTATCGAATATTGTTCTTGTTAATAAAAAGTAAGGGCCAATAAGAATATGTATCGACTATAGGGACATTAATCGAGCATGTCCAGAGACAATTACCCTACTCCTTATATCGATCAAATTATTGATGATTGTGCCGGCAGTGAAATTTTCTCCTTTATGGATGGCTTTTCTGGATACAATCAAATCAATATTCTGCCTGCTGATCAATCAAACATGGCATTCATTTGTCCGTGGGGGACATTTGCTTATTGCAAATTACCTTTTGGGCTTAAGAATTCGGGGCAACTTTTCAATGGGCCATGTCTTACGCTTTTCATGATATAAGCACATTGTGCAACCCTATCTCGATGACTTGCCTGCTCATTCCTTACATCGAGCTGATCATCTCGTCCATTTACGAGCAATTTTTATGAGGTGTAGGCATTATCGGATTAGTTGAATCCCCACAAGTGTGTGTTTTGTATTGAAACGGGTCGGTTGTTGGGGTTTGTTGTTTTGCAAGCCGGCATTCGCGTCGATCCTTTGCAGGTCGAAGCTATTATCCGATTGCCTCCTCCTTCGAGTCTTTGCCAACTCCAAAGTTTGCAAGGGAAAGCAAACTTTTTACGTCGATTTATCCCTAACTACGCCGATATCACAAAGGGTTTTACCCGGTTGTTGAAGCAGAATGCTTCATTCTTTTGGGATGAGATAGCTGAGAAATCTTTTGATGCGTTAAAACATGCGTTGACCCATGCACCGCTGTTGCATCCTCCCAACTACAACCAGGACTACTTCTTGTATCTCGCCGCTTCCTATTCCACCATTGGAATGGTGTTAGTTCAGGAAGATGAATTCGGTACTGAACATGTGATTTATTATCTTAGTCGCACGTTAAATCCAACTGAGCTAAAATACTCACATGTGGAGAAATTTGCATTGGCAGTTGTTCAAGTTGTCCAACGTTTTCGTCATTACATTTTATTATGTAAAACTATGGTTATTTCCGATTGCAACCCTATGATCTATATTTTGGCTAAGCAGTTGCTGGGGGGCAAGTATCCAAATGGATTGTTATCTTGTAGGAGTTTGACTTGGACTTTGAAAAGTCTAAGTCAAAGAAATCTTTATTTTTTGCGGAATTATGTGTGACTTGCCTCGTGTTGATACAGAAACTGTGGCGGAGGAGCCCATTGCGGACGAATCCTTGTTTTTAATCAGTACTTTAGATCCGTGGTATGGAGATATCATCATTTATCTCCAAACCCAAACCTTTCGGCTAGATCTTTCACGATCGGACCGTTGGAAAATCCGTTTCCAGTCCCAACAATTCAAAATTATTGGAGATACTCTTTATTGTCGTGGGGCGGACTCTGTTTTTCGACGTTGTTTGACTCATGAGGAAGCTGAAAGGGTCTTCAATGACTGTCACTCTGGAGCGTGTGGTGGTCATATGTCTGGTTATGCCACTGCCCAAAAGATATTGTGCGCTGGCTATTTCTAGCCATCTATGTTTAAATATTGTATTATTGCGGTCCGAAAATGCCACAACTGCCAAATTTTTGATTGAAAGATGCGCGCTCCACCTGCTCCTCTTCACCCAATCATTGCCGTTGGTCCTTTTGCCAAATGGGGTATCGATTTTATTACATGTAACCCTCACTCGGCTGGGGGGCATGCGTATATTATCCTTGTGGTAGATTATTTTACCAAGTGGGCCGAGGCGATGCCTACATTTGAGGCAGATGGCAAAGCAACTGCGATTTTCGTATTCAATCATATCATTGCTAGGTTTGGTGTTCCACAAGTGATTATCATTGATGATGGGCGTCATTTTCGAAATGTTATGATGACTGAACTTATAGGCCGGCTTGGCTTGCGTCACGACAGTTCAACTCATTATCCACAAGCTAATGGTCTGGTTGAATCCATCAACAAAGTTTTCGTCATCATGATCTGACGAATCATTGGGATTCATCGGTTGAATTGGCATAACATTTTATTTTCAGCGTTGTGGGCGTATGAACCTCAGTTAAAACATCAATAGGGTTCACTCCTTTCCGACTAGTTTATGGTTTGGAAGTTGTGTTACCTATTGAGTGCGAAATCTTGTCATTGCGAATGGCCATCGAGTTACTTCTAGCTACTTCCGAAGAGGAAATATGTTTTTTATACTTAGCTCAGCTAGATGAGAATTGCCGCGATGCTGCATTAGCGATCGAATCTCATGCCAAACGTATTAAGGCTCAGTATGATCGAAATGTGACCCTTCGAAATTTTTCGGAAGGAGATCAGCCTTTTGTACGATCAAGCAAATGATAAATTAGGTGTTGGAAAATTCGTGCCTATGTGGCATGGTCCCTTTGTTGTCAAGCGAAAGCTAGCGAAAGTGGCTTATGAATTGGTAGACTTTGACGGGGTTTCTTTAGGTAAACCCATAAATGGTCTTTACCTGAAGATGTATTATGCTTAAAACGAGTGTGGAGATTTTTTAGTTAGGTTAGTTTTTCTTCTAGCTGGTGTGTTTTAGATTAAAGTGTGCTTAGCTTAGAGATTGAGTTTTTCGTCGTTATTCCTGCTTATCTTGGTTTTGCATTTGATGTCGTAGATGTCGACGCCTCTCCAAACATATATTGGTTTCGCTGATGGCGCTTGTCGTAGTACACAGAATATTTCTTCCGCAGCTTGGGTTATCTATTCGCCCTCTGACGAGTTGGTACCTATGCATGGGGTAAGCCTCGGTCAAACAACGAACAACATTGCAGAGTATAGTGCAATGGTTGAGTTATTATCTGAATCTATTTCATTTGGGATTCGGAGTTTGATAGTGAGGTTAGATTCTGAACTCGTTGTATTACAGCTTAATAGAGTATACGCCATTAGAAATCCAGTTTTATTAAGATTATTTTTGAGAGTGCATCTCTTGGAACGTGAGTTTGACTATATTGAATATCAACATATTCCAAGATCTTTAAATACATTAGCAGATGCAATTCCTTCTCAAATGTTAAGTAGACATGTGCAATAATCATACAAGTAAATTTAAAAACATTCCATAACATGTTTAACAAGATAAGCTGGTAATAATGATATCATATATATAGGAGTGTGTCAAAATAAGACATCGTCCTTGATCATAGGTTGAAAAACACCTTGTGATCGGCAAAAATGATAAGTATAAAAAGCAAAAATGTCATATGTGACTACAATAGGCGATCATCCAATCACTGGTGATGATCTCGATACGAAACCACTGCACGGGCCACCTTACAAAGGAACCTCCTAAAAGGTCCTGGGACTCCAATCACATATCGCTGAAGTTGACGAGGGATGTCATCTATGTTGGTCTCAAGCATGTCCCCTGTCAGGCGCTCTAGATGGCTCTCCAACTCGGCCAAAGTTTTTGCTGATTCGTCATATGGGGCTAGAGCCGGTGCAACTGGTTGTTTCCTCTTGTAAGGCCGGAGAGCAGCTGGTCATCGTGGGCCCACATCTGCATTTGAAACTTTTACTATCAGTTTTGGGACGATATAAAAACAAAAAAAAAATTAAATTAGGAAAATGTTGAAAATGAATTTACCTGCATCATCCCATTGCTCTCCTGGCGGAAGAACCATGTTTGGGTCCCCACATCAACCCCAGCATAAGGAAAGTCCTGGAAAGCAAAAACCTGGTTCTCCAACCATTGGAAATACTCAGGTTTGAACCGAACAACCTCGGTCCCCTCATCAGGATGACGGGCCATAACTGCAACCCATCGCATCAGTTTGGGCTCTCGAGGAAGCCCAACTCCAACAGTGAGGTGCTGCGGGATCATCATCAGAACCCTCTCCAGACCAAAACTAACAACTATAGCACCATAACCAAAAGTCTTTAGCTGTCCATTTTTGGCCCTGGTCAGTTGGCCCTTTACATTGGCCAGCACAACATCGCACTAGTTGAAAATGGTGCCTCGAAAGCAATCAACTGCCATCCACATCCGAGATCCGGTGGAAATGTGTAGCACTACACTACCGCAGAGTCTAGTAACTGTGAACGCAATAACCATGAGTTCAGGAAGGGATATGGTTTTGATATCTATCCCTTTGTCTCGGTTCTGAACATTGCAGAACTCTAGTCGGAGGCTCTCGACAGACTGGCCACCTGCCCTCGACCCAAATAGAGTCAAGTGTTCACCCCTCTTGGGAAAACTAGTCAAAAAGTATATATCGGCTGGCTCGATTTCGAGCTGGTGCCCACCAATAAAGAAGCACTGGTCCTGTATACTCCATTTATCAACCAGCCACTACAAAAGGTCCACCTGGGCCCTCATGCTAGGTATGGCCCAGAACTTGTACAAGCCACATGCCTTCAATGCATCAATCGAAGGTTGATGATTCATCGCGGCGAGGTCCACATCCTCGTGCTCCCGTTCTCGCCAATTAAGCATGATGTTATCCTACATTCAAGTAAAAAAGGCGAATTAGAATGTGAAAAATTGATTTCATTGGGTAATTTTTGAGTTAGTTAGGTTTTAAAAACCTTTGCGCGGGGTATGCACCCCCTTGTTAGGGACAGTGCGCGGGGTCCGCACCTTTCCTTCACGGCAGGTGCGTACCCCTGACTCTTTGCCCATTGCAAAAAAGTTGGGGTACGCAGGTCCCCTGTGGTAAACCTGCGGACTCCCGTGCGTGGGTTTTCAAACCTAAAAACCTCCTAAAAACAAAAATTAAACCCTAAAAAACAATTTCAAATGGACAAAAATGAAGAGTAGGATGATGTGTATTACTTGGAGGAGATAGCATTCGATTCCGACGGACGGATTTTCCGCAATCTTCACGGGAAGTTTCTGGTCAAAAGCCCTTTTTTCTCACCCAAATCGCAAATGGTAAAAAGTCCTTTTTATAAGTTTTTTGGGTAAATAAATTATAAATTTGTTTATGTTTCACTTTAAAAAAGTGTTTTTTGCGACATTTTTACCCATTTTTAAACAGGTATGAGTAATGTTTGAGTTTTTGTTCAGGATAATGGATTTTTCAGGTGAAATCGGTCATTTTCAACGAAAAACCATTAGAGTCACCTTTAAGCTCTTTTCTGACTCCTAAAACATGAAAATATTGCCGAGTTTTTCTTTTTAAGCTCGTTAAAACGAAACTAAAAAGACGGTCCTCTTACAGCCCTTTTCTAACCATAAAAACACGAAAAGGTTGCCAGGTTTTTGTCGTTTCAAATTCGATACTGGTCATAAAACAACGTGTCATTGATCGCTTTTTTACTTTTTCGAATCAGAGGCACTAATTACGAAAAGTACTCCTTGGTCGTAAAAGATCAAGCGGCTCTCTAAAGTATTATTTTATACTTTTTCAGGCTTGGGAGGCACAAATTTACGAAAAAGTTAACCCTGGAGTCTTCTTAAGTTTTTTCAGACTCTCTAAAAATGAAAAACGTCGAGTTTCTCCTATACTGGACTCGTTAAATTTTGGCAGTAAAGGACCTGTTCAATTACAAACAGGAACGGACCACTCCTTACGGTTCGAATTTAAACTAAGTTGGACTCATTTGAAGGGTGAGCTTATAACCAAGCATATGTTATCCTCCTCAAGCTTGTAAAAAATAAAGAGGTACTTGCTAGAAATGGTGGGGCAAAAGAGAGAAAAATGAGCCTTCTTGTCATACTTTGTAACCACTCTTGAACACAACACTTTCATTCACCTGGGTTGGGAAATCCTTTACCTAACAGTTGATCAAACCAAATTGAAAGTCTTCAGCTGGTTTCTGGGTATTAACTTTGGGACAATCGTCACCAAAACCATCTGTTGTGTCGTTATGTGTTCAAGAAGTCAGTGCGAATAAGCCATTCATCTGCAAAAATATTTATCATTCCATCTTGACCATCCCTGAGTCAGTCCTTGCAACTAAATTTCTTCAAACTTGATCTATGATTTCGTGTCGTGGGCTTGCCTACAATGGATCGCTTTCTATCAACTTCAGCTCTTTATCTAGAAAGATGATCTAGAAATTGCCAGTACCTTGGGATCTACATGCCTCAATGGGATGTTTCTCGTCTTCGACGATAGGTCGCATCATCGACCTTCGATTGAAGGATTCCATGACATGTTCGACATTGACACATCTAATCACATCTCATGGATTGTACTGAGTAATTTGAGAGCCATTGTCATTATTGGTGGTTTCTCTCACACTTGTTAACAGTTTATATCATCGACTCATAATCAAATGGTTTCTACAATGTTCGACTTCGACGCATTTATTCACATGGATAGAATTGTACTATTTTGAGGAGTAGAAATGAAGACCCTGGATCTAGTTTCCACCATCCAGGCTGCGAGGAATTTTGTATTCATTGTGTTGTAGACAATTCATAAACAAATGGCTGCGTCCATACTGTTTCTACATGTGTCTATACTTGTGATGTATTACAAGATCATTCCTATATCAGAGCAGTAGTTAGTTTTCTTGTCAGTTTTTAGTTTCCTAGTCAGTTTTGATCTGAGTATGGGAATGCCTACCTCAGTGATGATATGATCTCATATCTATATATATATATATATATATTGCACTTGAATATTTTTACAAGTTTCAACCGGGCTCTCCGCAAGATAATCCTCGAAATGATAAAGTACTTCAATCTTCTTAAATGATAAATGAAATCCTCATCTACTACAGACTTCGCACTTTAGGGGGCAATCTGTTACACAAAAATATCGTCACCATGATTATTTTTAGTCAGTATGGGTCTATCATCACTTATACTAGCCTCCTAAGCAAGTCCCAAACCTTAGCTCTTCATGTCAAGCTTTGCAAATGAGAGAAAGACATTAAAAATCAATATTACTCTGGTTCCGCACTTTCTCCTACTTTTACCTGCGGACCCGCACCCTTTGTTCAAAATACCTGCGTACCTGCATCCTCTGTCTGTAAAGGGGTGGGTGCATACCCCTATAAAATTCAAAAAGGCGCAAGTTTATCCTAAAAACTCACTTTTGGGTTAATTCTAGATGTTTCTAGAAGAATTTTGACGTGGATTGTTCGCTCCAAAGTGGTTCATGCATCCCAAAAGAGAAGGAGCTAATCCCTTGATAGGAGGAGCTATCCCTTTGAAGGAGGGCTTTAACCCTTTAAAGGAGGACCTAGTAACTTCCCTCCATTGCACTATAAGTTAAGGCATTGGGTCAGTTGCTAGGGAGGTTAGAATCTGAACATTTTGAGGGTAAATGCTGATGGAATTGGGACTTCCTAGTTAAACTTGAGAGGAGAGATCACATACCTTTTGGTTTCATTGGGAATTGAGTGAAGCTTGTCAAAGTAGAGGAGACTTCTTGTCGGACCCTGGGAAGAGCTTGTACAGCATCAAGGCACAGGTTATAAAGTTCTTCTTCATTTGAATTAATACAATCAAATTCATTTTTCTCAACAAATTGTCTTATGTGGTTTGTTTCATAATCTCCTTGATCATTATGATGAATATGCTTTATAATATTGGCTTTTCAGGTGCTATTTAATTGTTTGCTTGTTTGTGTTTGCAGAATACACTTCAAGGAAGCTGATTTGGAGCAAGGGAGCGAGGCTTACACAAACTTGCATTGGATCCAAGGTAGGCCTAAAACACTCGTTTGCCTTTGTTTTAATCGCATATTTAGAGAAAGATAGTTTTTGATTGGCTTTCTTGTCACTAGATATCAGTAGATACTAGGAAGGTCGATCTTGTCCGCAACCTTGACTCATTCCGCGTGACAAAATGGCGACTCCACTAGGGACTTGATTGTTTTCCTTGTTTTCACTTTGACCTGAGAAACTTGCCTTTTTGTTTCTGTTTTTGACTTGTTGTATGTGGAATTGGGTGGATTTAGTGGATCTAGGTTTGTTTTGGCTTTTCATAACTTTAGGAGAAGTCCACACCCTGTGCTTGTATCACAGTGCGTACCTCTATGCATGTTTACTTTGCACATAGAGCGGGCACGCACCTGTGCAAACTCTGAGCCTGCGGACCCTGCTAAATTTTTGAAAAACTTGATTTTCCTCTTTTAATTAGTTTTATTTTGGTTTAGGTGTTGTTATCCTCTGCCCAAACCTGCTTGTGACTTGTAAAAAGCTTTCTGTGGTCTAATTTCATTGATGTTATGGTTTTAGGTGAAATTCGTAGAAGTTTTGGTTGCCGGTTTTGCTTTTCATTTCGGTCGTGTAGTAGCTCAGAGCTTAGAAGCATAGAAGCTTCAGATTACCCTAGTTTTTATTGCCTTCTTATGAGTCTGACCATTTGTAAAATTAACCCTTGTTGAGGAATCCATCTTGAGTTTTCTCTTTCCAAAATTTCAAAAAGCTTGTGTTAAAAGTTTGGATTTCATTTTTACAAAAAGAACAAAAGATTGCTTGTTTTTGACTAATTTGTGATTCTGGACAAGTTGGTCCTTGGTTTGCTTATCACCAAGTAAAACATCCTTGAAAAGACAAAAATATTTTGTAATCTTTTACTTCAAGTAGTTTTTTTATAGTTTGTAGATCTTAAGATTTTCTTTGTTCATAGTTTTCTCAAGATTTTCTTTAGTTATAGTTTTAAGTGTTTTTATAAAAATACGAAAATCTCTTTTGAAAAAGTTTGTTTTGGTAGCATTTGAGCGTTTGAATGAAAAAGGAAATTCTTGTGCAAATAACTAGTTGTCTCATTTTGAGTGCATTGGAACGAAAACTCTTCTCCAAATTTGTTTGTTAAGAGAGATTTGTGTTTACACGCATTTGCATTCTCAAACTCTTTCCTAGCTACAAGTTCATTGAAGAGAAAGGATTGTTCAATCATCTTAAGTGCATCTTTTTAGTGATTTTAAGTCGAGTCTTCACACCACGAGTTTCATTTCCGCACCTCTTGAATTAATCAAAAACCAATAAAAATAACGCTTAAAGTAAAATTAATCTAGAAATCTTTTTATTTCTAGGGCTCTATTACACCAACATAGCTTAGGCTAGTGTCTTGGAGTAGGGAGTACTTAACTCTCCAAGATAGTAAAATAAACAAGTAGTTGTATCTTGCGGTAGGAAAGAAATCCAATTGTTGCATCTATGCTCTCGGAAAGCTCCTCTTAAAGGAGAAGCACGAGATCGTGTCCGAACCAGTGTGGGAATCAATCCTTCCTCATTGGGAATGACGCCAGATATTCACATATTACAAATGGTAAACCTCGGATTAACCATTGTCGAGGAGCATGGGGTCACTTGTTGGTAAGCCTTGGTTTATGTCGAGGAGCCTTCAAGGGGATTGAGCTTGTTACTCTGCCCTTGCGTGCGTATCGGATTGTAGACTGTTCCCCCAGGTATATTTGTTTCTGTTGGTAACCATAGTGACCATATTCTATAGGATTCTTCCAAAGGTGACGGTGGCGGGAAGATCCCACTGTACCTGGAGCAGACCTCAGCTAGACTCACTTGGATTTTCTGGGGGGTTTTCTTCGCTCGAGACGGTTAAGTGGAGAAACTTGTGCCAGTCTATTCATTAAGCAGGTTGCCAAGGTAACTGTTCCAACCGCTATTTCTATATCGAACTTTGCGACATTGGATTTCATCACCAGCTAGTGTTTTCGGTACGGAAAGTTATTGTTTGAGTGTGATTGATCTCCTAGATTCTTTAGGCATGTGAATCAATTAGTTTGGTTCTTTAGAGGCTTTAGGTGGTTTTCATTGAGATTTTACTTTGTTTGCGTGTGAAGTAGTTAAAAGTCTTTAACTGTGGCTGAATTACCAAGACAGTCCCATAGACTTCGGGGCCAATCCCCTAAGTTTGTAAACGTGGCTGAGTTACTGAGGAAGTCCCGTAGGCTTCGGGGCCAACCTCCTGAGGAAGTACTGAGCTAGCTTGAAGGCTTGAAAGTCCTCGTAACTCCTAGAGACAGTAGAAGTGGGTCACCTAAAAAAGGAGAATCTTCTTTAATAGTACATTCTAATTCTCAACCGTTAGTAGTTTCAGAAGTTACTGGTAGTGTTGCATCTAGTAGTGATATAGGTGAAGAACTGGAAATATTTGAACCCGAATTTGAAATTGCTGCTACTCCCATATCAAAGTTTGCTTCTCCAGCTTCTAGTGGTCCTAGTTCACCTAGGGTAGAAACAATAATTACCCAAGATCTTCCTTCTGGCCTTATAGCTATTGAAGAACTTGCTATTTCGGACAACGAAGAAAGCATTCCTTTTCCAGAAGATCGACCTATCTTAGACCTTAGGGTGCGTGAATCAATCTTTTACAGTCCTCCTAGGAGCAGTGCTTGGTATCGTTCATTGACTAATCTTTTGGAAAAGCTAGGACTAAGTTTTTCACCACCTCGTATTTTTTATCACCCAGCACCTAGAGATTACTATCATTTGTTGAATATGTCTAATTAGTCATCCATGTTTTCTCAATCTCCGGAATCCTTTTTGTACGGCGGTCCTTCTGTTCCCGTTGGGTATCAGTCTGTGTCTGTTACTTTTTCGGGAGCATCTCCTTAACCTATCGAACAAAAGTTATTAACTGGAAGTAGCGGTACTAAATCGTTGAGTGTAGAAGATATTCTCACGATGTCAGGTTCCATTCCTAATCCTCAACCGCAAGGTGGCCAGTCTCCGCCTGGGGGGCAACCTCAAGGTACCCAATATGTGCCTGGGAAGCAACCCCAAGGTACCCCGTATATACCTGGGGGGAAACCCCAAGGTACTAAGTTTGCGCCTGGGGGAAAACTTCAAGGACAGTACATACCTACGGGATAGTACGTTCCTCAAGGTCAACCCCAGACTCAATATGTACCTCAGGGTCAATCTCAGTATCAATATGCACCTCAATATCAATACGTACCTCAAGGTCAACCCCAGTATCAATACGTGCCTCAGGGTTATCAACCCCAAGGTCAGTACCCAGCTCAAGGTTACCAACCACCTTCGGGTCAATCATATTATCAACCCTACCCTCAACCCGGTTATGGTCCTCAATATCCTCAACCTGTTATGGGTCCATACCCCGGAACGAATTTAGTGTGGGATCCATCTCAATCCCACCAGGTCTTGCAACCGAATGCACAGTTGTCATCTCAAACTGGACAACCCTTGGTTTCTGGTTCATTCCAGCAACCTGTCCAGTCTATTGTTCAAACTTCTGCACCTTTTTTAGTTTCTCAGTCTAGGCTAAGTACGCCTCGTACTTCGCCTCAAACGTCTGCTGCAACTGCTGCAACATCTGTTCCATCTACTCCACCTTCTTCTGGAGTATCGACAGCTCCGGTTTCTACTGTCCCTGTATCTACTCCTCAGACATCTTTACCTCAGTCTAGACCCATGGTCCACACTTCGATTCAGATGCCTGTAAGAAGTACGGTTGTCACTACTCAACCTCAATATAATCAACAACCGTACTAAGGACAATACCAATACGGTCCTGCTCCGCAGCAACCAACCTATCAGCTTCAACCGTACCCTGGATATACATATAAACAACCTCAGCAACCCCAGTATGGTCTGGTTAATCCTGGTTTTCCAGGAGGTCAAAACATCCCAAATGCGATTCCCATTCCTAGTTATCCTGTATATCCTCCTCCTAGGGCCGGTCTATAGACCCAGAATTTTACGGACCCTAATCGTCAGTTACCATTTATCGCAACTTTAGACTTGCCTGACTTGACACGCCTTACGAACGATCCAATTAACTATCTTCAGTATTGGCTGCCAATGCCGCATAAGTTGCCTAGTGATATTCCTAGGTTCGAAGGTAAGCCAGGAGAGGACCCATCAAACCATGTGATGACTTATCATCTCTGGTGTGCGTCTAATTTCATTTCAGATGATTCAATTCGTTTACGACTTTTCCAGCGCACTCTAATTGGTCTTGCGGCCAAGTGGTACATTGAGTTACCGCGAGCCACTTTTTATAACTTTAGTCAGTTAGCTACCTCGTTTTTAACTCATTTTCAGTTGGCAGTCAGATATGACAATGGCATGGAATTATTAACTTCGTTAAAGCAGTCAACGTCCACTAACATTTCAGATCATATCCATGAATGGAGACGTCGACGACGTTTAGTGAAAGTTTATATCCCAGATCAGATCTTAGCTGAATGGTTTGTAAAATCTTTACTACCCAAGATCACTGAGGATGTAGCTAAGGCCGGAGTAGTTATTGAGGAGCAAGTCATTGCTCAAGCACAGTACCTTGACTTAGTTTATACTCAGTCAGGTACGTTACACGAGAAAATCCCTGATCTACCCAAACAAAATCAAATCGCTGCTACTCCTTCAGGGTCTCATGCCGCTGATGGTATGATTGGTACGGTTAATACCAAAAGTAAGAAGAAGTCTTCCAAGAATTTTTCTCATATCATAACCTTGCCAGATTCCCCGATAGGAGAGTCTTCCACGGAACTTTCTGCTGATATTCACATTGTAGAGTCATCTACAGCTAAATAAAAAACCAATAAGAATTCAAAAGAGAAACCCAAAAAAGTAGAACCAACTGATGAAAAACGCAAACCTCGTTACTTGTGTCTCATCTGCGATGAAGAACATTATACGAGAGACTGCCCTCATCACGCAGAGGTTGCGAAAATTTTCAAAGGTTCCTAAACTCCTACTGTCTTGTAGGATCCTTTTCCAGCTCAAGATAGTAAGATGATAGGTTTGTCCTCCAGTGCCAATGAAGAACCCATATTGATGATGTCCCATGTTAGGATTGTGACTCGATCGCAAGATTATGGCAATAAAAGTCCTGTTGATGGTAAAGAAGCAGAATATTCTCATTCGAACCCATCAACCTCAGCTCCCGGTTCCGATCCACTATAGATCGAGAAACCTAATCTAGACTTAGTAATCAAACCGCCCGCCAAGGGTATACTTCGAAAGTCTGCTTTCAATCCACATGCGAGAGCAGCTCAGAACTATAACATTATTGAGGATTTAGCTATTTCACCCTCAGCAATTTCGGCTTTGGAAGTGCTGCAATCTTGTCGAGCACAACGCAAGTTACTTTTGTCGGCAATAGGAGCTGTTGACGTTCAGGACCCGAACCTTATAATCTTCAATCTAGAAAATAGTGCACCCCGCTTACCTCATCAGATGCCTGTCCAGATTCCAGTGATAGTCAAAAACAAACCTGTTCATAGGACTGTGATTGATGAGGGAGCTTCCACGTGTATTATGTCGATACAGTGTTGGAGATCACTTGGTTCTCCTTCACTAAATCAATCCCCGACGATTCTTGAGGCCTTTGATGGCTGTGGGTTTGACCCTTTCGGCATTTTATAGGACCTACCTATAGGGGTTGAATGTAAAACCGTTAATCTAGATGTGGAGGTGGTTGATGCCCCTCTGGATTACAACCTTCTCTTAGGTTGTAGTTGGTCTTATGCTATGACAGTTGTTGTTTCATCGGTCTTTTGGCTTATAAAATTCCCTCATAATGGAAAGATCGTAGCCTTAGACCAGTTGTCGTACTTTTCATCCGACCCAGCCTTTGCTGAGAGCATTCAACATGTTGGTAAAGCGACGATCCCTTATAAGGATGTTGGAGTAGGGCTAGTTAAAGATTTCGGTTTACTGGGAACTTTTCCTTTTCCTCCTATCAACGCATCGTCTTCTACAACAACCATTCATATGATTTCATCAAAAACCATTATTAATGATGATCCTTGGATCATACCTTCTGAATCTGAGATAGATTCATTTGGTACTTTTATGCATTTGAGTCTATATGAACTTGCGTATCAGACCGTGCAGTCATTTTCCAACACAACATCAACCCAAATTGACTTAATGAATGTGGTCCATGAGGAATCACTTTCGACATCAAACTCAGATTTAGTAACGTTTTCCGAACTTGTTCAAATGGATGAGAAAATTCGTGAAATCCTATGCGTCGATGAGTTAGCATGGGAAGATCTTCATCACAGATCTTCGTTTTTACTTGAGAGAAATCGTTTTGAAAATTATTTTTCATCAATTTTTACGACTGAATATGTTAAGGATGCTCAGAATCCAATGAAACATCCCGATTCGAGTTAAACTTGGGAAATATTTCTCGAACTATTCCCCTTGACATTTCAGCTAAGCCTGGAATTGTTGAAAACGTTCATATAGGTGCCTCTTATACGGAAGATGAAATTCAAACATATAAGGCCCTATTTCAAGAATTCTGCAACGTGTTTGCCTGGTCATATGAGGAAATGCCAGGAATTGACCCAGCAATTGTAGTTCATGAAATCAAAACTTACCCGGACGCTAAACTCGCTCGGCAACGTTTGCGTCAGATTCACCCAAGAAAAGCTGCTGCGATTAAAGTAGAAGTTGAAAAATTACTCAAAGCAGGTTTCATTTATCCGATCCCGTTAATGGATTGGGTATCGAATATTGTTGCTGTTAACAAAAAGAAAGGGACAATAAGAATATGTATCGACTATAGGGACATTAATCGAGCATGTCCGAAAGACAATTACCCTACTCCCTATATCGATAAAATCATTGACGATTGTGCCGACAGTGAAATTTTCTCCTTTATGGATGGCTTTTCCGGATACAATCGAATCAATATTCTACCTGCTGATCAACCAAAAATGGCATTCATTTGTCCGTGGGGGACATTTGCTTATTGCAAATTACCTTTTGGGCTTAAGAACGTCGGGGCAACTTTTCAACGGGCCATGTCTTACGCTTTTCATGATATTAAGCACATTGTGCAACCCTATCTCGATGACTTGCCTGCTCATTCATTACATCGAGCTGACCATCTCGTCCATTTAAGAGCAATTTTTATGAGATGTAGGCATTATCGGATTAGGTTGAATCCCCATAAGTGTGTGTTCTGTATTGAAACGGGTTGGTTACTGGGGTTTGTTGTTTCTAAAGTCGGCATTCACGTCGATCCCTCGAAGGTTGAAGCCATTATCCGATTTCCTCCTCCTTCAAGTCTTTGCCAACTCCGAAGTTTGCAAGGGAAAGCAAAATTTTTACGTCGATTCATCCCTAACTACGCCGAGATCACAAAGGGTTTTACCTGGTTGTTGAAGCAGAATACTTCATTCTTTTGGGACAAGATAACTGAGAAATATTTTGATGCGCTAAAACACGCATTGACCCATGCACCGTTGTTGCATCCTCCCAACTACAACCAGGACTACTTCTTGTATCTCACCGCTTCCTATTCCACCATCGGAATGGTGTTAGTGCAGGAAGATGAATTTGGTACTGAACATGTGATATATTACCTTAGTTGCACGTTAAATCCAATTGAGCTAAAATACTCACATGTGGAGAAATTGGCATTGGTAGCTGTTCAAGCTGTCCAACGTTTTCGTCATTACATTTATCCTGCAGGAGTTCGACTTGGAATTTGAAAAGTCTAAGTCAAAGAAATCTTTAGTTTTTGCGGAATTAATGTGTGACTTCCTGCATGGTGACACAGAAACTGTGGCGGAGGAGCCCATTGCGAACGAATCCTTGTTTCTAATCAGCACTTTAGATCCGTGGTACGGAGATATGATCATTTATCTCCAAACCTAAACCTTTCGGCCAGATATTTCAAGATCGGACCATCGAAAAATACGTTTCTAGTCCCAACAATTCAAAATTATTGGAGATACTCTTTATCGTCGTGGGGCGGACTCTGTTTTTCGACGTTGTTTGACTCATGAGGAAGCTGAAAGGGTCCTCAATGACTGTCACTCTGGAGCATGTGGCGATCATATGTCTGGGTATGCCACTGCCCAAAAGATATTGCGCGATGGCTATTTCTAGCCGTCTATGTTTAAAGATTGTATTATTGCGGTTCGAAAATGCCACAACTGCCAAATTTTTGATCGAAAGATGCGCGCTCCACCTGCTCCTCTTCACCCTATCATTGCGTTGGTCCTTTTGCCAAATGGGGTATCGATTTTATTACATGTAACCCTCACTCGGCCAGGGGGCATGCATAAATTATCCTTGCGGTAGATTATTTTACCAAGTGGGCCAAGGCGATGCCTACATTTGAGGCAGACGACAAAAAAGCTCCGATTTTCGTATTCAATCATATCATTGGTTGGTTTGGTGTTCCACAAGCGATTATCACTGATCATGGGCATCATTTTCGAAACGTTATGATGACTGAACTTACAGGCCAACTTGGCTTGCATCACGATAGTTCAACTCCTTATTATCCACATGCTAATGGCCTGGTTGAATCCATCAACAAAGTTCTCGTCATCATGATCCGACGAATCATTGGGATTCATCGGTCAAATTCGCACAACATGCTATTTTCAGTGCTGTGGGCGTATCGAACCTCAGTTAAAACATCAACAGGGTTCACTCCTTTCCAACTAGTTTATGGTTTGGAAGCTCTGTTACCTATTGAGTGTGAAATCCCGTCATTGCGAATGGCCATCGAGTTGCTTCTAGCCACTTTCAAAGAGGAAAGACATTTGTTATACTTAGCTCAGCTAGATAATAATCGTTGTGATGCTGCATTAGCGATCGAATCTCATGCCAAATGTATTAAAGCTCAGTATGATCAAAATGTGACCCCTCAAAATTTTTCGGAAGGAGATCTACTCTTATTATATGATCAAGCAAATGATAAATTAGGCACTGGAAAATTCGTGCCTATGTGGCATGGTCCCTATGTTGTCAAGTGAAAGCTAGCAAAAGGGGCCTATGAATTGGTAGACTTTGACGGGGTCTCTTTAGGTAAACCCAAAAATGGTCTTTACCTGAAGAGGTATTATGCTTAAAATGAGTGTGGATATTTTTAGTTAGGTTAGTTTTCTTTCTAGCTGGTGTGTTTTATATTAAAAAGTGTGCTTATCTTAGAGAGTGTTTTTCGTCATTATTCCCGCTTATCTTGGTTTTACTCTTGATATCGCAGATGTCGACGCCTCTCCAAACATACATTGGTTTTGATGATGGTGCTTGTCGTAGTACACGAAATATTTCTTCCGCAGCTTGGGTTATTTATTCACCCTCTGACGAGTTGGTATCTATGCATGGGGTAAGCCTTGGTCAAACAACAAACAACATTGCAAAGTATAGTGCAGTGATTGAGTTATTATTTGAATCTATTTCATTTGGGATTCGGAGTTTGATAGTGAGGTTAGATTTTGAACTCGTTGTATTACAGCTTAATAGAGTATACGGCATTAGAAATCTAGTATTATTGAGATTAGTTTTTAGAGTGCGTCTCTTGGAACATGAATTTGACTATATTGAATATCAACATATTCCAAGATCTTTAAATACATTAGCAGATGCAATTGCTTCTCAAATGTTAAGTAGACATGTGCAATAATCATACAAATAACTTTAAAAACATTCCATAACATTAACAAGACAAGCTAGTAGTAACGATATCATATATATAGGAGTGTGTCAAAAAATACATCGTCCTCGATCATAGGTTGAAAAACACCTTATGATCGGCAAAAATGACAGGTACAAAAAAAGAAAAATGTCATATGTGACTACACAAGCGATCATCCCATCACTGGTGATGATCTCGATACGAAACCACTGCACGGGCCACCTTACAAAAGAACCTCCTAAAAGGTCCGGGGACTCCAATCACATAGCGCTGAAATCGACGAGGGATGTCGTCTATACTGGTCTCGGGAATGTCCCCTATCAGGCGCTCTAGGTGACTCTCCAACTCGGCCAAGGTATCTGTTGATTCGTCCTGTGGGGCTGGAGCCGGTGCAACTGGTTGTTTTCTCTCGAAAGGCCAGAGAGCAGCTGGTCGTTGTGGGCCCACATCTGCATTTTAAAATTATTACTATCAGTTTTGAGACGATATAAAAATAAAAAAAAATTAACATTAGGAAAGTGTTGAAAATGACTTTACCTGAGTCGTCCCACTGCTCTCCTGGAGGAAGAGCCATGTCTGGGTCTCCACGAAAATCAACCCTAGCATAAGGGAAATCCTGAATAGAAAAAACGTGGTTCTCCAACCATTGGAAATACTCAGGTTTGAATCGGATGACCTCGGTCCCCTCGTCAGGATGACGGGCCATGACTGCACAATCGGCATCAGTTTTGGTCTCGGGGGGAACCCAGACTTCCAACTGAAAGGTGCATGCGGGATAAGCATCAGTGAATCCTCTACCAGGGCCAAAGTTCAACGACTAAATCTCCATAACCAAAAGCCTTCAGTCGCCCGTTCTTGGCCTTGGTCAATTGGCCCTTCACATTGGCCAACACAGCATCGCACTAGTCGAAGATGGTGCCCTGAAAGCAATCAACTACCATACGCATCTGGGATTCGGTGGCAACATGTAATGCGACAGCTCCGCAAAGTCTAGTAACAATGAATGCAATCACCATAAGCTCAGGACGGGATATGGTCTTTATGTCTATCCCTTTGTCTCTAGTCTGGCGGTTGTAGTACTCTAACCGGAGGCTATTGACAGACTAGCCACCTGCCCTACTCCCGAACAGAGTCAAGTCAACGCCTCTCTTAGGCAACCCATTCAAGAAGTATATATCTTCCGACTCGATCTTGAGCTCGTGGCCGCCAATAAAGAAACACTGGTCCTGGATGCTCCATCTGTCAACCATCCACTGTAAAAAATCCACCTGAGCCCTCTTGCGAGGAATGGCCCAGTATTTGTATGAGCCACACGCCCTCAAAGCATCAAGTGAAGGCTGATGATTCCATGCGGCAGCATCCACGTCCTCGTGCTCTCGTTCGCGCCAATCTAGCATGGTGTACCACCTACATCAAGCAAAAGGATCATTTAAAAAGCTAGAATAATTTTTCTTTGGTCCATTTTTTAAGATTTTTGGGTTAAAAACCCTGGTGGCGGGGCCCGCACCCTTCATGTTGGACACAGTGCGTGGGACCGCACTTTTTCCACATGGAACGTGCGGACCCCAAGCTTTTTCCAAATGGAGAAAAAGTCGGGGTCCGCAGGTTCGCAGTGGTGAGCCTGCGTACCCCGAGCGCGGGTTTTTTGCCTAAAAACCCTCCTAAAAAACGAAATAAAAGACTAAATTGAAAAATTAAATAGTTAAAAAACAAGAGAAGGATGATGTGGATTACCTAGAGAAGACGGCGTCCGATTCCAACGGTTGGATTTTTTGCAATCCTCTCGGGAAGTTTTCAGAGCAAAAGCACTATTTCCTCACCCAAATCACAAATGGTAAAAATCAATGGTAAAAACCCCTTTTTATAAGTTTTTTGAGTAAATAAATTGCAAATTTGTTTATGTTTCACTTTAAAAAGGTATTATTGCGTCATTTTTATCTCTTTCAAGCAGGTATGAGTAATGTTTGTGTTTTTGTGCAAGATA
>APFE030049775.1:0-14396 GCA_000404065.3 Pinus taeda | reverse complement strand
CATAGAAAAGGGGAAAGAAGAAAAGACCTGGGTTGTTTTTGGAACAAACAGGAAAAAGGAAAAAGAAGGCACTGAGCAAAAGAGAGAAGTGCTACGTCTGGTGAGGACCAGATAGCACAGGCACATTTGTGCTCCCTATTGCAGAGGCTGTGGCCGGCAAAGGATCGCTTGGGGGAGAGACGTAGTACAGACGACTGGTCTCGTGGCTGGGAGGATATCAAGCATTAAATAGCCTTCTACGGGTAGTAGAAGGGCGGAAGAAAGCAACGGGGATACAGGTAAGTATTTCTACTTTATAAGACCTAAAGATTAGATATTAATGATAGTACTGATAGCTTGTTTATGATTACTGTAACATTATTTAAACAGTAAGGCAGCACCTAGTTTTATTAAAGGTATTACTGTCATTTACATTATTCTGTATACCAGATATATGAGAAAGGGAAAGAGAACCGATATTAGAGAACTACACAGTATCTATACAACATACCCTGTTCCTTACACTAATGTGAATCATAAATAAAGAGAACAGATAACTAAAGACTGCGTATATATAGTTCTGTACAACAACATATATGATAAGAAAGAAAACAGATAAATAAGCACGCAGAGTATTAACCTTAGCAGTGAGACTGTGATTCATGGAAAGAACAATAATGATAAGGATAGAAGCGAATAGAACGAAGTCTAACTATTATTGTTTAAATATACACCAAGAATGCAGATAACCCATTTCTGTATTAGATGCAAAGCATAGAAAAACTGTAACTATTAACTGACAGGTAAACCAGAACAGAACCCTCGTAATACCAGGCGGAATCTGTAAGTGTTGGGTGCAAATAAGTAGCATATATAAACCAAAAGAATTATTAAATCAACGGTACCAATTGCATAAGTGGCATTGACTATTGCAGGATATATCCTCGAAGACGATAACTTTGCTAACCGTACAGGAAGAACATATGGGTAATGCGTAAAGAAAAAGCAATGACATGATATAAACAAAGGACAATAATAGTGAGACCATAGTCCTGTTACAGCAAATATAAGTTGCGGTACGGGTAGTATGCACAGGTGGATACCACCTGGTAGCGTGAAGCTATAGCACGACGCCGAAGCATAAATACCAGAAATCCACTTATTGGAGTAACCACTCAGAGGGTTACTCCTTGAACAAAAAGAAAAGTTAATTAAAGTAAACAACTTGAAACCAGGACCATGCATTTGCGGGAATGAGAAGAGTAATGACAAAATGCGCTCAAGCAAAAACATTTCTCAGCCGAACTGGCCCTTCTCTAAAAACCCAGAACCAATACACAGTGAAAGCTTGTTAAAAACTGGATTATTGGCACGATGAGCTAACCATAACGAAAGGTATCATCAAACAGAGCATCATAAGTACGAATCGAGCAATTATACCCTGTAATCATAAGTAGGCCATCGGCTGAGTAAGGCAAGGGCTGTTAATAACCATAGAAACCCTTACAGATGAAATAAACGATATATATATACACAATCATTGACATTCGATGAAGCATAGGAAGCAACCCCTGTCTATTAAATCATCAAAATGCATATATTATCGAATGATGAGTACAGGGAAAACCATCACGGTCTGAGACCGACAAAGTTGGGAACAACCCATAAATCCATAATATATCAAACTGTAATCATTGTGACCGATTCCATTATATACAAGTCAACTGAAGATTGAATAATCATAACAGAACCAGGGTTGCTCGAGAACCAACTAGGCTCGTGAACTAACCCTCAGAATAACCTATAACCCTAAGAGCTGTAACTAAACATCAGGTTCCAGAGCAAATCAAGTAGCAAAAGAAGAAACGTTGTCATACGCCTTCGATAATAGGTTTAGCAACATTCTTGACAGGAAAGAACAGCATAAGGGTGACATTCGTAACAGTAACTAATGAATGGTTGCAGCGAGTGGAGGAAGCTTACCTGGTCAGGTCAAGTGTGGCAAAAACTCCGCACCATCTTTGTATCCGCTACCGTCATGAAACTCGCTTGTACCTGCCAGCAAACAACCAAAGGATTACTAACTCATAAGTTACAGTGAGAGGAGGGTTATTGTGAAATCATATTGGAAGATTACCTGCCTGTCAATGAACGCGCCGAAGAAAGACACCAACAAGCTCTCCATCATTAGCAGGTCGCGTGACTGTAGCTGTAACAATGGCGGAAGAATGAACCAGAAAGATCTAAGGCAGACATCGGAGAAAGGAGCCGCTCTCGGAGACCAGAACCATGGACAAATAACCCGAAATCGCAGGCTTGAAACCCTATAAACAATGCCGCCAAAACCCTTAAACTCTCTACCGTCCGATCGGTGAGAATCATCGAGACCGTCCATCACAATAATGATCCCGAGGAAGTTGCAGCCGCGCGGTAGCAATAAATTCCTCAGCTACCAGATCAAAATATCTGTGCAGCAAGTGGATGCGTGAACCGAGGGCCAGGTGTCATGCGCACGCCCATTGTAAAATGAAATAACAAGGTCGATTAATGTCATGGACCGCTAACTATATAATTATATCGTTCTGGTAATACTTTAAATAAAACAAAGTTAATATATCAGTTCACGTCACCATGGTGATGCATGCTACCTTAATCAGGTATCGGGGAAAAAAAATCAGGGGTATAATAATTTTTTTTTTTATGTATGTAAACTTTAAGTATAGAGGGTTATGACATACAGGTAAGCCAATGTCTATCTCAGGGTAGGTTTTATGCACTTTACTGCTACATGACCACATACATGAAATATATGAGTTTTTTATTAATACCATCACAATATCATTGTTAGGGTTATAATATGTTAGCTACATCTTTCAGTGATTTCCATCTCGTGGCTATGATGCAATTATTTCCCCTCCTTTTCAACTTAACAAAGCATTTTCTGGGTTGCCATGTGTTAACTTCCAAACCCTATATTGTCCAAAACAGGTTTTTTGTTACAGTATTAATTTTGCTCCTTTTTTTGGCCCTTCAAGGGTTTTAGAATCTAGTATATTATTTTGATTACACTTAATATGGAGATTTAAAAGAAACTATGTTACATTTTCAGTTATAAACACTACATGTTCTTGTTCGGTTGTTTAGAATATTACTTTTTTTTTAACTTCATCTCACTCTATTAATTTGTATTCATCCTCGGAAAGTTAAGTTTTACAAATCTTATGAATTCATATAATTCAATAACTTAATTTCTAGCCCTAGTCACTATTACCCATTGCAACTACCTCTAATTTTTCCTTCCTATAGGAATTATACTTGGGCTTCCCTGTCCACCCAGTTGGACACCTATGGGCAACATAAGGTTTTACTTCTAGTTCTGCAGTAGGTACTTTTAGTTGGGAACTACAACCTCTTCTATACTTGGTCATAGCTCTTATTCAAGACACATCATGTACACCCTTGTTATTTAGAATTTAGTATTTACACTTCCACTAGTAATATGTAAAGCAAAAATTCTATAAGTCCTCTTTAATTAAATACCATATATTCACTCCATATAATCACTGTATGCTAAAACATTTTTTTTCAATTTCAATACAAGTTGTGCATTTCAATACAGATTTTAGTTCATTCAAGAACGTATAAACTAGCACAACAAGCTTTTAGACAGGTTACTCATTTATTAAATTTACTTAAATATACACAGACAACTATCTTTACAAAATATAATAGGATTAAATTTTTATAGTAAAACTTCTCTCCTGAAAGCACGGTGAATATTAATTATTAGCAAAGTTTCACCACCCAACATTGAGACTTGCTTTTATGTCATGTCTCACCTTCAAGACTTTCCTTTCCCAACAGTTTTTGGAAATAAATTCCCCTAGAGTTATCTTGTACCTGGATGTCACGACTCACCAATCCATTCTAGTGTTGTACCATTCTGAATCATCCTGAGGCTCCACTAACTCCCTGTCCAGCTCAAGAACCTCACTTAAGAAATATTTTGCTTGATGTCAAGACCCATAACGAGTTCAAGTTTTCATTTTTTTCTCCATATCCTCCAACCTATGATGTGATCCCCAAAACTTCCACTGAGATAGAATTTCTCTCCTACTCTAGGAAACGGAGAAGGAGAACAAAAACATTACTCACTCTAATTACCTGTAAATAATTATAATTCATTTTTCCTAAATTTAATTTTATTATTACTTTCTTTTACTTACGTTCTTGGTTCACAACTATGACCTACAAGCCATACCATCATTTTGTCAGTCTTGGAATTTAAGCATTTTAACCTGAGGTAAAGTTTTAAACAACAACCACACTTACTAAGGTATTCAGAGTAAAAAAGGTAATCACTGTCGAACAACAAACATTACTCAATGCATCATGGCGTTACAACAACCCAATACACAAGGGAGACATTTTCATGTATTATTATGTTAAAAGAAATACAAAATTATATATATCAACTAATATATGTGTATTCAAGAGATGTTGTGATAATGTTATTAAGCCAAAAAAAAATTCTTTAAACCATAAATTAAATAGTTCATTTTTCACTTTTATTTTACATCATACATTGTATAGTGAGATAAAGTAGTTGAAAAAAAAATGAAATTAAAATGACCCATGATATTCATGTGTAATATAACATATTTGGGATAAAATTAAGCTAACATATATCCATAATAGTTGCATATTTGTAACTTGAAAACACCATTTCAATCACACAAATAAAAATTAATTACTATCAATTTTCGAGCGGGTAAATAATTACTCTTTGATATTATCCGTCACTCACTCAAAAATTATTGTATATATAATCTTTCTTAGATCTTATAATTAATTTCCTCTAATTAATGGGCTTGTGAGACAACCTTCTTGCTTAAGCAAGACTATAGGTATTATTCTCAAATATTTAACATGGATGGTCCTATGCTGGTACTGCTCGAGTATGAAGACATGTGCCATAGAAGCATAACCAACTCTCCTGAATTCTCTGCTAGTTTAGTGTGCTAAGATTTGTATTTTCAATCTGGAAAGGTGGTCATGGATGGTGGAGATCATTCAAGGGTAGTTGAGGTAACTGCACGCCCCCTGTCCTCCACCTGCCATTTTCCATCCTTCCCTCCATCGTTTTGCAAATCTTATCTAGTTAGGGCTTATGGAATATTCAAGGTGGAGACTTCTTTGCAGATAAGTTGTCTACTCCATCACCATAGTTGGCTACCATACATCTTCTCTTGAGTTTTATTTACTGGCAATGGGGCTACCTTCGTTCCTCAGGAACAATCCCTGCAACTCAGTCATCTCAATGATTATTCACTAGATGATCCTTATGTGTTTTTCATAAATTCTCATGGATTCCAGCCATTTAACTTGCCTAGATGATGGGTTCGACATGATTCTGCAACAGTTAAGTATTCCCAATATTTTTTCCCCTCTAATGTTTTTTGTTAACCTAGGTTTTTAAATGTTTGTTTACTAGAAGGTTTATCTAACACTTGTTGTCCTCTTGCTACCATGCTTTCTTTGCAGCCATAGAGACTCAATTATTCTTCTGATATACGGTGCCAGGTTACGCTACAAACCTCCTTATGCTAGTGGAGGGTTCACCTGGGTTATTTGTTGGCTTAGATAGAAAAAGTGTTTTCCTTGTAAATTAGTTTGTAAATTTCTTGCACACTATACCCGAAAATAGAAGTGACGACTTACTAGTTGTTTGGATAATGAATTTGTTAATTATTTTTTTTAAAGAGACAAATATGTCACATTTCCCCGCTTGTTTTTTCTTTTCTATATTTGAAAAGGGGTTCCAACTACCAAGACCACTCAAACCCCTTACAGTGCAACTAAGTTCTTGGAGAAAATGTCTGGTTATTCGAGTCAATTGTCAAGTCTTTTTTTTCTAATTTACAAGTGTCTCCTTACAATAATGTTACTCTATTCATATTTATGAGTGAATTGCTTCTAGTTATAGATTTATTTATTATTAAATCACATGACTGTTTTGTTTTCATAGCTTTACACATAGAGATTGATTTTCTTTAATATTTAATTTGTTACAGTCAAATTTTTGTTCCAATGTACAATTTTGTTTCCTTTTGGATTTCAATTTTACCAAGTCCTTCACAATATCTTCTAATGTCTCTATTATTTTTCCTTAATTGGTTACCCAATAGCCTACCAAATATGGTGGGGAAAAACAGAGTTTCCAAACTCTATTTTCCTTTTGAATTGCAGCTTAGTTTAATAGACAATGACCCAAGCTCTTAAGGATCCCCTTGTTGATACCCTGGGAATGAGTCATAACATGTGGAAACTAGATTTAGTTTGATTAAATATTGTTGAATATCTTGTTCCAATATTAACGTTCCTTCGCTAGTTATCTGCATGTGTGAATTTTCATTTCTTTTGCAAACTATTGACTGTTGACAAAGAAATGTATGCAATTTACTTATTATTATTTTTCGAGTTCACTTGGGTTAGTATCATCTTACATTACTTTGGTTATTACACATGAAATTCGTTATTCGCATATTAGGGAAAATAATCCCAGTTCTTTGCATGGAATTTATGCTCCTTCTTTGGTGTTTTAATGAAAAAAATCGTACTCTTTATAATCTATATTTTTGAATATCTTTTAAAAGAATGTACATATTGTTGTGATATCATTACACATTTATTTCCTCCTAAAATGATTCAGATCTTAACAATATTCTTAACATGAAACGTGGACAACCATTTTCTCTTCATTCTTCTATTTTTAGTTAGAAACCCGAGTCTATAATACAGAAACACAATAATGCCATAAAATAAATTCAGTAACTTAAATGCATCAACTATAATAACTAGAACTAGAAGTCTCTCCTCCCAACCTTCATACCAATAATGAAGTCCATATCTCCACCCGAGCTTCCACTCATCCATAGAGAATAGGTTCAATTCCCAAGTCATCTAGTCTCGAAACCATAAGGCCCTCGATCTAGTTTAGAGTCCCAACTTGTAGGGATATACTGAGGATTCCACTGGCCCATGTCTAGCTCAGGAATCTCCTCATAACAACAGTACATTGTTCACCTGAACAACATCCTGTGTCAGGTCTACGCATACATTTTCTCTTCCTTCATCCCTATGGCTCTGTTAGTCATTTTTCCCTTGCAAAAAAGAAGAGAAAACATTCCTTGGAATTACCCTTTTCTAGGGAGGAAAAGAGGCTCTACTGACCTAAATGTCTAGAAAGTTTTTTTTTGTGTTTTATTCGGTTAAGCATATTTAAAATTTTCTTCTAATAATAAAAGACTTAACCAAGTTTGAGTGAGTACATTTATTTGTTCTTCCAATTAGATCGAAATTAGTCCAAAGTTTGTAAAAGTAAATAATGTCAAAGTTAAAACATAAATTCATGAACAATCTTACAGGTGTCACATATTGCCTCTCTTTGACGAAACACCATCCTCATTGTTTATTTCAAATTGTTTAACCATGTTTGGATATGCTTGGCCCATGAATTCTTTATCCTCCTAGGTACCTTTGTCCGGGTTGAGGCTATTCCATTGCATTTTAACCTAGGTGATCACTCACCTCCATAGCATTGTTTCTCTCTGCTCTAGACTTTTCATAGGTTCTACCAACAACTCTTCATCTATTTCAACCTGAAGAAAAAGATTGATGGTATAAATATAGATCACATCAACAATTTTTTTATTTCGCAATTCAATTCATTATATGATTTACCTAGATATCATGCGAGCTAATCACATGTCTAGAGTCATAGACATATATTTTTAATAATGAGACATGGAACACATCAAGAATCGTGATGTGGGTAGGTAAGGCTGGTCGCTAAGCTACTAGTCCAATCCATTACTAAATTTGGAAGGTCCTATAACATCTAAGTGACAATTTAGCTCAAATTCCCCACCGCAGTGTGATTTTTTTAGGCTTAATTCATAAACAGACATGGTCTCCAGCTTGGAATTCTCAATAGGTCCTTTTCTTGTCTATGTAAATATTTTTCCTCTCTTAGTTAGCCTTTATGTTTTGATGTACCATATTAAATATCTTCTCCATTTCCATGAGCATGTTAGGTCCTAATACCAACTCATCTTGAGGATTATTCCAATTGGTAGGCACTCTGCATTTCCTCCCATATAATACCTCAAAGGGCCTCATTCCTAGAGATTCATGGTATCCATTATTATAACTGAATTCAACTAAGTGGAGATACTCCTCCCACTTCACTAGTTGTTGCATTACATACATTCTTAACATATCCTCCAACAATTTATTCAGGCATTCAGTCTATCCATTGGTTTGGGGGTGATATGTAGTGCTAAACATAATTTGAGTGCCCAAGCTCATGAACAAAGCTTTCCAAAATGCATAGGTGAATTTCTCATCTGTTTTAGAGATTACCACTCATGGTATACCATGAAGTTGAAATATCTCTTTCATAAAAATATCACAAATTTCAATTGTTTTATACATGGATCTCATAGGTATGAAGTGACCTTTCTGTCTTAGTTTGTCCACCACGACCACTATGGAGTTGTTGAATTTTCTAGTTTTGGGCAACCATGTTATAAAATCCAGTGTAATAGTATCCCATCATCCACCCTGTTCTCCTTTCCTTTAAGATGTTTAATAACGAATTCAAATTCATTCAAAAAAGTAGTTCATCTCGCTTGATGAGAATTCAAATGCAATTGGGTTAAAAAATCTGTTGAACCACTATGATCAGTCATTAGAAATAATTTCTTACCCAAAAAATAAAGTTGCCATACCTTCAAGGTGTGCAGTGCAACAGTTAGTTCCAAATCATAAGAGGATTATCACTTCTCATGGTCCTTCAATTTTTTAGATTCTTAGGCTATGAATTTCACATAGTGCATCAGTAAACCCCCCCCCCTCCCCCAATACCTTCGTGGCACAAAACCATACAAAAATTAAACTCTTTTCCTCGATCTAGTATTTTTAAAACAAGAGCAGAAGTCAATAACTTTTTCATGCATTCAAAAATTTGTTGACACTATGTCATCCACTTGAAAACCCTTCTCTTCCTTTATAGGGAGATAGTTGGGTAAGAACTTTTAAAAAATCCTTCAATAATTCGATGGTAATATCTAGCTAACCCCATGAAGGATCGAATATCAGGCACATTCATGGGAACATGTCACTCCATGATGGTTTTGATATTTTCAAGGTCAACTTCAATTCCTTCCACTCAAATGACATGGCCTATGTACTAGATATGAGCTTGGTAAAAGTCACACTTACTATATTTAGCATATAACTAATTTTCTCACAACATTTGCAGCATAATCCTTAAATGATTTTCATGGTCCTCCACACCTTTGGATTATATAAGAATATCATCGATAAAAATTAAGACAAACTTGTCTAAATAAGGATGAAATATACCATTCATCAAGCTCATAAATGTGGCAGGGGAATTGGTAAGCCCAAAGGGTAACACTACGAATTCAATGTCCATACTGAGCCTTGAATGATGTTTTTCAAATATTGTCTTCCTTAATTCATATTTGATGATAGCCTGATATTAAGTCAATGTTCGAAAACACCTTGACCCCCTTACCTTTATCAAACAAATCATCAATCCTTTGTAGCATATATTTTTTTTTAGTAGTCACCTTATTCAATTGTCTATACTTGATCCACAACCGAAGTGTAACATCCTTCTGATGTAGAAATAATATAGGAGCTTCCCAAGGTGACACACTTGGGCGTATATATCCTTTGTCAAGTAGTTATTGTATCTAAATTATAAGTTCTATTAAGTCAGGCACACCCATATGATATGGTGTTCTAGACAATGGGATCGCACTTAGAATTAACTCAATGGTAAAATCAATGTTTCTTGTAGGCAGCAGCCCATGTATTTGCTCTGGAAATATATTAGTAAATTCTTGTATTATGGGTATATTTCTAACACTAGTTAGTTTGTCATTAGAATTTGTATAACCAACTTGAGCTGCATAAATTTGGCATCATTTTCAAATGCACTTCCCTAGATGATTATCAGCGATTTGCAGTCCACTATTGCCCAATGTTTCTCTAGCCAGTCCATTCCAACAAGTATATTATATATCCGAAGAGGAATAATATTCAAATCAGCTACGATTTTCTACCCTGCTACCTTTAGGGAGAATTTACCACATTAGGAGCAAGCCTTCACTTGGCCCTAGTATCCAGTTGCGCAAGCTAAGGGTTTTTAAATTTTACTTTTGGTAAGTTACTTAATTCTACCAATTTTGGGCTAATGTAGCTCAAGCTTTCTCTTGGGTAAATTAGAATGGAAACATAATATTTAGATAGCTTACCCTCCAACTCTATCATCATAGGTCGATATTCATCCTCGCCATCATCCAAGGCTGCATTAATCCATGGAATAGTTTTGACATCATCTCCAACAATGGAGACTTCTTGAAGGTTTGTGACCTTCTTAGTACAAGCGCGGTGAGAGAAATTTTTGAAATAATGAAGTTCCCAAAAACCCCAACATTGCAGAGGGTTTTTTCGTTGTTGAATAGTCTCTGGTCGACTTAACACCTCTGATAGTTTTTTTTCAACCCTTTACCCTGTTCTCTATTGATTCCTCCCAGTCACTTTTGTCTGCATTTTCCAATTCATATTCTTGACATTTGGGAATCTCATCCCTCAAAAGTTCTAAAAATTCCTTTGACCATTTTTGTTTAATACCCACTTGTTACCTTCTCCCTTTTCTTTGATAGGCAGGCTACTGATAAAATGTTGTATCTTGGCTTTTTCCTACGTAAAGTATGGGACGTATCAGAGCAAGGACATACATTTAGTGATAAACTCATCACTAGTCAGTGAGCCCAACCTTAAATCATGAAACTCTCTTGCATTCTCATCATAGAAGCGTTTAGTTAAATATTTTTCCTTGAAGTACTTCTGGAATTCATCCCATGTGACCTGTTGATCATCAATTCCCTAGAAATATTTGACCTCCTCCCACCAAAGAGTACCTTTTCCCTATAGTTGAAAAATTGCCAATCGAGATTTCATGTTATTATCATATTCATATACTTGGAAATATTTTTTCATGTTAACTAGCGAGGCCTCAACAGCTTCCTTATCCTCTCCGTCACACACCAGAGGTCCTATCTTCTTAAATTCACCTTGTAGTTAAATTTTCTGCTTCTTGGGACCTTTGCCAAGCTTCTTTCCTCGTCATTACGTCCCCCTTCTATTTCCTTATGGTACACCTCATGATGAATTGTCTCTGTGGAGTCACCATTTCCTGCACTAAGGTTGGGTACCTGATGATTTTGTCAATGTGATAGACTTTTTAGAATCCTCTCTTGTTCCTATCGGAGTCTTTTATTGTCAGCTCTAAGGTTCCTCATTTCTATTCACAGCTACTGCACCATCTCCAAAAATGTTGCATTTTCCAGTCTTGTCCCAACTACACCCACATTTCCGGGTTGGTTTCTATATACAGTACGTGACACCCTAATCATGGTTTGGTTCCACTCCGCATCTTGTTTTTTTTTCTGTGCGAGATAGAAATGTTGATAATTAGTTTATCTTGCTTGCCCATAATGTTGAACACTGAGCACTAATACTACTTGTTACGTGCAAACAACATGTCACTCACACATTTTTTTAATTCCTATCAATTATCTAGACAGTAAATAATTACTATTTGATCTCTATGTTAAATGTAAAAGTCCTTGGCATGCCTACATTTACCATAGAATTTAACCTGCATTATATGCTTGTTGACTTTATGTGTTGCTCACTAGAAAATTATTGTATATATAATCCTTATTAGTTCCTATAGTTAATTTCCTCTAATGAATGGGCTTGTTAGACAACCTTCTAACTTCAGCAAGACTATAGGTATGATTCCAAAACATTTAACATAGGTGTCCCTATACTGGTGCCTCCCCAATATGAAGACACGTCGCCATGGAAACATGGCGAACTCTCTTGAATTCTCTATTGGGTTAGTGTGCCAAGATCTAGAACGTTGATCTAGAAAGGTGGTCATGCACGGTGGAGATCATTCTAGAGTTCTGCCACTTTGCAACTCTAATGTAGTTAGGGTTTATGGAAAATTCAACCACAAGACTGCTTTGAGGGTAACTTATCCAGTCCACCACCACGGTTGACCACCATATTTCTTCTCTCGAGTTTTATTTCTTAGCAGTAGGGCCACCTTCATTCCTTAGGAACGATTCCTCCAACACAGTCATCTCTTTCTCCACGATTATTCATGAGATTCGTCTTTCCCTTCCAACACTCATAACCTTTTTCCTATGTGTTTCTCGTAAATCGTCATGATACTCTGCCAGTTGCTAATTGCGTTGTTCGTTTAATCTATAGGTTCTCTTCCTCCATGGATTCCAGTCATTTTACTTGCCTAGGTGATAGGTTCGACCTAATTCTCCAATAGTTAAGTATTCCAAATCTTTTGTTTCCCCTCTTATGCTTTTCATTTATAGAGGTTTTTAAATGTTTGCTTACTAGCGAGTTTATCTAGCCTTTGTTGTCCTCTTGATGCCAGGTTTTCTTTGTAGCCATAGAGACGTCAATTCTCCTTCTGATATACGATGCCAAGTTACTCTACAAACCTTCTTATGCTGGCTCAGGGTTCACATGGTTTATTAGTTGGTTTAGACAGAAAAAGGGTTTACCTTGTAAATTAGTATGGGAATTTCTTTCATACTATACCCGGTAATAGTAGTGATGGCTTACTATTTGTTTGGATAATGCCTTTGTTATTTTTTTTTAAGATTCAAATATGTCACATTGCCTTACTAGGTTTTTCTTTTGTATTTTTTCAATGGGGTTCCTGCTACCAAGACCACTCAAACCCCTTACAATTCAACTAAGTTCTTGGAGGAAAGGTCTAGTTATTCGAGTTGACTTTGAAGTCTTTTTTTTTTTAATTTACAAATGTCTCTTCTTACAATAGCGTTAGTCTAGTCAGATTTATGAGTGAACTACTTCTAACAATGGCTCTATTTATTGTTAAATCAAAGCACTGTTGTGTTTTCGTAGCTTTACACACAGAGATTGATTTTCTCTAATATTTAAATTGGTACAGTCAGTTTTTCATTCAAATGTACAATTTCTTTTTTCATTTTGGGTTCTATTTCCTTCTGGTTTTTTATTTTACCAAGACCTTCATGGTCCCTTCTAATGTATGTAGTTGTTCTAGCTTAATTGGTTACCGAATAGCCTAGAAAATATGGTTGTGGAAAACAGAGTCACGAGACTCTATTCACCTTTCGAATTGTAGTTTAGTTTAGTAGACACCAACCCAAGGTCTTGAGGAGCCCTCTCTTGATACCCTTGGATAGGGTCATAACATGTGGGAGCCAGATTTAGTTTGATCAAACATTGTTGAAGCTCTTGTTCCAGTATTATTTTTCCTTCACCAGGTATCTGCGAGTGTGAATTTCCATTTTTTTTGCAAACTATTTACTGTTCACAAGGAAATGTATGCAGTTTACTTATTATTCGTTTATGTGTTCACTTGGTTTAGTATCATCTTGCATTTATCTACTTATTACACTAGAAATGCGTTATTTCTTTGTTAGGGAAAATAATCCAAGTTCTATCCATGGAATTCATGCTCCTTCTTTGGTGTTTTAATTAACAAAAGCTTACTATTTATAATCTATTTTTCTGAATTTATTTTAAAAGAATGTACATACTGTTGTGACACCATTACATAGTCCTTTCCTACTTAACTAATTCGGTTCTTGACATAATTATACAAATTGGGTACTTCTATATACTCCTAAGAAGAAGTAAGGACTAATGTAAATACATTAACTATACCAACCAAAACTGTAAGTCTCTCCTCATAACCTTCAATCCGAAAATGACATCGAGGTCTACTCCCTAGCTTCCACTCGTCCACACAATCTAGATTCAATTCTCAATTTGTCTAGTCTCCAAACCTCAAGACCCTCGGTCGAGTTTAGAGTCCCAACCTATAAGGATCTAGAAAGGATTCCACTGGCCCAAGTCTAGCTCAGGAACCTCCTTATAACATCAATACACTATTCACTTGTGGATAGTCTTCTCTTAGGTCTACCTATATTATATCAGATTGTATTAGCTAAAATTTAATAATATAATATTATGTTTTACCCTATTTTTCCCCTCAATTGGTCCATTTCGTATTGTAATACTTCTTTCTATTTAAAGTTTGAAAGTGAACAAACCCAAATATAGAATAAAATGTAATATTTAGGTTGAAGTGTGATGGGAAATATTATGTAAAATGTAATAATATTACATTTAAATTAGTATTTCCCTACCCTATTTGCTTTTATTGAGCAAGATGATAATAAATACTTGGTAACATATAATATTATAATATTATTTTATCCAAAAATTTCCCTCAC
>APFE030049759.1:0-11001 GCA_000404065.3 Pinus taeda | reverse complement strand
TTCCTTTGATATCTTCATCTTGTACAAATCATTTCGTAGAGATATCACTTCTCCAACTGTGCTTACCGAGAATAGCTGTATCAGCTTGTCATAGATTTCTTTTGAGGTTGCAAATTTAGAGACATAAGGAATGAGAGAGTCTTTGATGGATTCTATTAGAATCCTTTGAGCTCTTGTCTCATCCTTATTGTACTTGGCTAAGGCTTGAGTTTGTTCCTTAGCAGGGATAGTGATATTCCCTTTGATGTGGTCTAGAAGTTCATTCTCTTTGAGAAGTAAATCACTCCTCTTCTTCCATGCAACGAAGTTAGTGGTCCCCCAATTTGTTGTTTTCCTTGCAAAAAGACATTGATGTATATTCAGGAGAGGACATATACTTACTTGATAAAGTTTGAGATGTAGTGGACTTGCTTTCTTCTCGAAGACTAGATGGTTTGCCTTCCTTAGATCTTGATGTTCTTCAAGTTGCTTTCTCCAAATGGACTTGCTTGATGATGAGATTTTCTTGATGACTTGACTTTGTAGTGCTTTTTCCTTTTGAAGATGGTGTAGCCTGATGTAGGTCCCTCTTTGATTTGCTCTTCTTGTAGGTGCCTTTATATAAGGCTTTTCTTCTTGCTTTGTAGTCTTCCTTGATGAATGATAGATGGTAGATCTTATTGTCCTTGATGTGATTGAGACTTCTTGGCTTGATGCTTCAACCTTGTAGATGTTCTTCCTTGATGAGTCACCTTATGAGTGTTCTTGAGATGCCCTTTCCTTGATGTGTCACCTTGGCATTGATACCATGTTGAATAATTAAGGGAAATTATGTATAGTAGGATTCTTCTAGACTTGATAACAATTTGTGAAGCACTTTTACAATTTATCATGTTAGCTTAATCTTCTTAATTAATTCATGTGTTTACTTCATCACACTGCTACCAAAAACATAAGAACAAGAACACAAGGTGTTGGCTCTCTGCCAGGGCAAAACTTCACCCTTTTAGAGAGGAAAACCCTTTCGTAAATTTCTCTTATTGAAGCTTATTATTGATCAACGCCAAACCCTAGACCCTTGACAAGAATATCCTCCAAGCACATGTCAAGTCCTTCCGTCTTCCTGCACTTGTTTCCCGGCACTTCGTCCTCCTTCTTCCAACACTTGTTCTTCTTTCAACTGTTGATAGTCCTTGGTATACTAGCTCTAGAAGAGACTACAACCTTTGATCCTTAGTGAGATCCTTTACCAATGAATACACCTTCCTTCTCTTGAACAATCGAGCCTTTTTCTTAATGTGAGGTTGCAGACTTGATGTGACAGTATAGCAGCCCTAGTTTCTCACACGTGTGAGAGGTTTCCTTGTGTATTTGATCCTTTTCTTCTTCTCTTGGGAGAGAGTCTTCTTTGCTTAAGTAGGAGGCCTTGTAGGCCTAAGTTTCTAGTCCAAACGATGAGAGACGAGCAACTGTGATGTGGCTGCTGTAGTGACTGCAGACAATCCTCCTTTCCTCGCATGTGTGACTACAATTCATCCTAAAAACAGTGCCTTCAACTTCGGTTATGTCTCCTCCTTCTTCACTACAGTAGAGGCTCCTTATCTCGCTTTTCCTTCACTCTTTTCTCGGCTCTTTTTCTCGCTGATTTTAGAGATGTGATGGCTTGTTGTTGGAGGAGTCGACAACCTCTATATATAGAGGACTGTCCCTCTTTTAGGCCGACTTGAGGCCAACTTGAGGACTGTAGGCCGACTTGAGTTTTCTTCATCGTTTTTGCTTCTTTGAAGATGTCGTTGCGTGGAGAGGACTTGACTTTGCTTGGAGGGATATTTTTGACTCATATACAAATATATACATGGTGTAACATGCCCTTAAGAGTCTTCAACATTTTCTTTCGACTCTTTGACTTACCTATAACACTTTGACATGTGCTAAACTACTTTCAATGAGCAAGAAACTCATTGTTAAATATAACAACAATAATATTTCTTTTCTTGAGTAAATACGAATATCAAAAGTACATTTATGAAGATTGAACCTAGTTACACTTTCTTCAACAAATGGTACGAGGATTGTGTCCAACATTTCGGGTGGACACTCCACCCATCCCTAAATTGTGTTTTTTGGATTACATTTTTTCAAATACACTCCAATTGTGCTCACATTTAGAAGTGTTACAGGTTTGACTAAGGATTCTGGTGGCAAATTTTTGTAAATTTGGTGCCCTTGCACCATTGTTTCACCACTAAACATCTATAACAGATAAGAAGAAAAGAGAACTAAACTACATTTCATCACAGTGGAAAATAGAAAATAAGAAAACATAATCAAACTTTCAAATAAAACACATAATTGAGTTCTAAAATTTTGAAATTTTAAATTCTAATGCTTTTCTTGAACAACATAATCAAACCCAGATAGTCTAGTACCATTGTGATACCTCTTTATCTTTGTATTAATTGTGTTGTCACTTGTGAATCTCAATATCAATTACTATCCTATGAAGACAAGTCTGGAGCCTTTTCATTAACTTGCCATCAAAATCAAAGTTGCATCTGTAGGCAAATGCAGGGTTAAGGAAAGGTGCTGCTACATGAATGGCTAGATGGAGCATCCTGATCCACATATTATCAATCAAATCCCATAATATCGTATATTTACTAAACTCAAGGGTACCCTTGCCCACATAATAAGCCTTGATAGTTTCTTTTCCCCTATCCACGGTCTCATACAAATAGGCTATTGTGGGCTTATCATTACCAATCTATTTCATAAACTTTACTAAGGGTTCGCTAACGAAGCACCCTTTTTCCACTCCTTCCTGGAAGGAGTCAGTGTACACCAATCTAACATTGGCTCTCCCATCCTCTCTCTTGCTATATGTACAATCATGTCTCTCATCACAAAAACTCGTTTCAACTCAAATTGACATTGAAGTAAACACTAGAGAGTAATGAAGTTGGTGGCAAAATGTGTGATTGCAAGACATTGCAACTCCTTGTTTTTGGTGCATCTCGCCATGAGGCTAAAAATAAAAGTATGGTTATATATGAATTTGATGATGCTCCTAGTTAGATCAATCACCTCCTTGATGAAGAAAATGTTCCCCATATCGTCAAACATCAAGTCAATACAATTTGTGGCACATGGAGTCCAAAAAAATCAGCTGTGCCTTTCCATAATCATCCTACCAATAGCCACATAATTAGCTGCATTATCTGCTATGATTTGCACCACATTATGCAAATTGGTCTCCTGGAAGAACCCATCCATCAAATCACGTATCAGTGCTGCATCTTTTACATGTGTCACTACATCCACTGATTTGATAAACTTGGTACTTCAAGAACAATGTCCAAGAAATTTAGAAGGGTCCTACCCTCCTATTTGTTTAGCTTTCAGACATCAATGTGCATTGAAATACCTCCCGTGATTGTTTCAACTCCCCTAATGTAGAGTTGATGTCCTTATTTTCTGCTTGAAGAATTAATCCCACAACTCCTCATAGATAGCACTTTTATACCCTGGGCTAACAACAACAATGACATCACATATCGACTGCCAAAATGGATTGTTTTTCGTGATGCTGAGAGGTAAGTCACTTGATAAAAGGCACTTCGCTGTAACGCTATTTCTGCTTGAAGAATCTGTCCCCGCAACTGCTCATAGGTAGCACTTTTATACCCTAGGCCAACAACAACAATGACATCACACGTCAACGACCAAATTGGATTGTTTTTGGTGATGCTGAAAGGTAAGTCACTCAATAAAAGACACTTCACTGTAACTCTATATGCTTCTACCTTCTCTCACTTCTCTAATATTGACACGATGGAAGGTTATAATCCAACTTTGGTTCAAGGAACAAAAAAGACGAGGAACTCTCAGTAGGTGAATATGGTAGATAGCCATGAACTTTGGACTACACATTTGGTGTTGTTTGCAGCTGCCTCTTCTTTCTTCTATCCTTTGCATGAATTGAATCATGCACGACTCTCATAATGTCTAGGCTAGCTTGAAGACAAATTCCAACATCATGCTTGGGGATATTAGCCAAATGGTATTTCAACATGCTAATCTCTCCCATCATATGCTGCCCATACAATTTGCAATTCAATTGTCGTTGGTTTGTCCCATCTTCTGGTTGCCCATACCTACCAAAATGGTTTCAAAGTCTGGCATATTTGCCATGAAAATGGACAGCTTCAAAATTCAAACTTGAGGCACGAAAAACACGAGAAAATGACATTAAATCCCCACTAGAAAAAAAAAGTAACAGCCTATTTCTTTAAAGAATCAGAGCTCTAGATTATATTATTAGCAATGAGAAATGACAATAAGAGGGTGGATAAAAACTTAAATGCAAAATTGCTATTCTATCAAAAAAAAACCTTAGATTGTTTTATGGACATGAAAATAATGGCAAAATAACAAAAAAAGAAGCAAACTGTAGCCAAACGAAGAGGCATAAATCTATGAAAAACATAGAATTAACATGGTGGTACTCGAATAAATACATACAAATAGACTATTCAACACTAGTTGACAAATGAAATTGAAACCTTGCTCCACTAAAAAATGCTTGATGGTGAAGATGATGGTTGTTTCTCTATCTCCACAATGAGTGATGATGACCACAAATCCTCTGTCCTTCAACACTAGTTGACAAATGAAATTGAAACCTTGCTCCACTAAAAAATGCTTGATGGTGAAGATGATGGTTGTTTCTCTATCTCCACAATGAGTGATGATGACCACAAATCCTCTGTCCTCCAACAGCTAAGAAACAAATTAAAAAAAAAAGAAAGCATAAAATTGCTTAAAGCCTTACGGGTTCTGCCGGGTCACTTAGGGCTGCGGGGGAAGCACACCCCCCTTCATCCCACTCTCAAAATGTGCTTCGAGTGGGAGCACATCGGTACCATGAAATGACTTGGGATGTTTGAGAGTGGTTCGGACCTTATTGGATTTCATATGGAGAAAGTAGAATTGCAGATCTCACTTAAATCCAATAGACTTATCAGTTTTTCAGGTTTTAGGATTGGGGGGATTGCAATGTTTCCATTGGATTTTGTTATGTACCAGGATATGGAATTCGTATTTAATCAAGAGCACCAAGGCCTCTATTTACCTTGATGTTAGTGACATTGGTTGTTGAACTCCCCTATCATGATTCATGACTCTATTAAAAATGTACCCATCACTTAAACAAAATCTTGACTTGACATGCTACATTTTTCCTATTGTGTTAATGCTTAGAGGGTGATATTAATGACAAAGATCCCAAGATAGGCAATGATTTTGATGATATGTAGGTATTTGTTGTAGCATGATTTTTTTGGATGCTAGAGGTCATCTAGAGCCTATTTGTTGGTGTATTTTCAGTTCAGAGATGGACTGCACTCGATGCTATTTTGGTTATGTGCACCCTTATGTGCTATATAAATGAGAACCTGTAATTTGTGGACCTGTGGTTGATGAAGATTATAACTACTAAATGAATGATGTTATATGGTTTAATCCATGTTTTTATGTTTTTTATCACGAATTCATCATTCTACATGCTTTTGTTGACATATATGTATCAAAATATATATTATATAAAATTCGCTCCCAAAATCACGGAACTTTTGAAAATGTCGCTCCCGGCCCCCATGGCAGTTTTCTGCAAACATCACAATGTTTTGTTTCATGAAAAAATGTAATATTTTCTGGCCAAAAAATTGGCTGGCTGAAAAAATTATGATTTTTTGGCACATTGCCGAAAACTTGGCGATGTTATCAACATTGATCCAGATACATCAGTGACAAACTTGTCAAGATTTCTGACTTCAACTGCTAACACTAGCTCTGTGGAAATTCTGAATGTCTTTAAGAGTATTACAGACGCAGTTGGAGACATGCTTGTAATTGCAATAAATTAATGGTTCCAAAACTTATGTACATGGACAACAGATCTGGTGATCAACAACTTAGATGTCCCCGGAAAAATGGTTCCTCTATGGAAGTGGTTTCCCAAGTTGTAAATCTTTTTATGCACACAGATTCTTTAGCAATTTGATTCACATCGTGAAATCAATCAGAAGTTCAAATATCATTTAGTAATACTAATTTCTCGACTTGTTAAGCTGCTGCCCTATGTCAGTCATTGATTGGTTGCTTTTAACTCTAGGCCAACTTAATTAACCATTCATTCTTCGATTGTAAAGGAAAACGAAATCTGCGTTGCAACCCTTTTACTGCCAAATGTCATCCTCCTTTTTCCTCCTATGTTTGGATATTAATGCTGGCTTATGTGGGTAACTGATTCATTCATCTGCCACATGCCATATGATTGTTTTCCTCATTGTCTGCTCTTTTGCCAGATTTCTGTGATCCATTTCTTCAAACGCTGCTTTAGATTGGATCTGAGTTGAATTGTCTCGACCTTCCATTCAAGCTTTGGCATCTTGCTTAAGTTGAACATCCTTATGGCTGAACACAATTCCCTGAACATGTCATTTCTTGACCAAGATAACTATCATGTTTGCTAAGGGTCCTCGCCTTTCCAGATTTTGAAGGTCGCCCACCAAAGTATAACCTTTTTATTATTGCATACTAAGACCTAGTTAGGTTTTCTTTTCAATTACAACTTGTAGTTGCAATGTAGCCACTAGGATCGTGCATAGAAAGAGGAACATAAGAGATGAAAAGGGTAAATTTTGTGGCGTAAAACTATATTTATCACGAGCATTTTCTATTTGATGAAAATACACTCTTAGATTGGATAATCAGTACGTCCTGTGGGAAATCAACTCAAAAGGTTTTCATCTTAGAATGCTTGTTGAGGTGTTCAAAGAGTCCAACTATTGTGTCGATTACTGGACACAGATAAATAATTGTCATAGAGTAAAAGAATTTTACACCTATATGCTTGCAATCGACTGAATTTAGCATTAAGCTTTTGTAAATCACTAATAAGTGGAGTTGAAACTTAGTTTACGAGCTATTTTGGGATGATCATAACCATATGTTGATTTGGTGGCAGGTATTGGTAGTTCAGGATGGCGAGCACCGGAACAACTTCTTGATGGTCGTCAGACACGTGCAGTAGATTTATTCAGTCTAGGATGTGTTCTTTTCTTTTGCATCACTGGAGGTAAACATCCATTTGGTGCAGAGTATGAACGCGATGGGAACATTGTGAATAGTCGATATGATCTCTTCCCGATTGAAGATATGCCTGAAGCTGCTGACCTTGTAACTCGCTTACTGGATAGTGCTGCTGATCAAAGGTGAACAATATATCTAAGGCGTTTTGTTGTTATTTTCAGTGGGTTGCCACAGACAAAGAGTTGAACAGTTACTATGAACGTGAATGATTGTTATAAGTTTTTCAGTGTATGCCATTGAATTCCTGTCGTTTCAGGCCCAGGGCAACTGAAGTTTTGCAGCATCCTTTCTTTTGGAGTTCAGAAAAGCGCCTGTCATTTCTTCGGGAAGCCAGTGATAGGGTGGAATTAGAGAATCGAGAGCAACAGTCTGACCTTTTGCAGGCATTGGAAAGCGTTGCATCTCTAGCTATTGGTGGGACATGGGATAGTAAATTGGACAGTGGTTTTCTTGAAAACATTGGGCGTTATCGTAGATATAAATTTGACAGTGTCCGGGATTTGCTACGTGTCATTCGGAATAAATTAAACCATTACAGGGAAATCCCAAACTCTGTACAGGTTTGTTATACTGCCATTGCTTCTCTACAATAGAGACACAAGCACTTTTGAAAAACTTGAAAAGTTTGTAATTCTAATTGAATAATAGAGACAGATGCATTTTTGAAAAACTTGAAATCTTGTAATTCTAATTGAATAAGGGCTAAGAAATTGCAACTTTTTAAATGTCAATATCAATTGAGACTGACCAAAGGAACCATCAAACTATGCAGCACATTCTGTTAAATGTCAAAATAGGGCACTAATAGTTAAATTTCTCCATTTTTCTATGCCGTGAAGTGTTTTTCCGAGCAATAATTAAAAATTAAAATCTAGTTGTGCATCTGGGCCATGGGTTCAGTTTATCTTCTTTGATTTACTCATTTTTAAGTTGCTTCCATTTTATTCTGTGCCTGGATTTTGGTCATTGTTTTACTGACTTGATGGTTTTGCCAATAAAGTCAAAGGACTGCATTTGTTCAAAAATTCTTGTGCTTTGCTGTTTCATTTAAGTCGTCTATATATGTTTCAAGGAATCATCGTCTATTATTTGAATTGGTGTTCCAGGAACTGCTTGGTACCATTCCTGAAGGGTTCGAAAACTATTTTAGGAGCAGATTTCCAAGGCTACTCATTGAAGTCTACAAAGTGTTTTCTCAACACTGCTTCGATGAAGAATGTTTTAAAAAGTACTTCAGAAATTGTACAATTTAAAAGCTGTGAAGTGTATTTCTGTCGACATTCACGTGTCTAACTAGGCTTGTAGTTGCAAAAGTGACTGCAATAGAGAGGGATTGAGAACCATTACAGGAGAAGGTAAATAAGGCAGCTTGATGTTTACAATGTTCTCTCAATAATATAGGGAACAAGATCCTTTTAGGGAGTACTTCTATACAACTTGAAATGTTGGAAGGTGCATTTCTTTATTCATTCAAGGATCTGGCTAGAGTTGTCCTACAGAGACATTCAGATGGCGTTTTGAAAGCTCGCAATTGGAGGGCGCACCAAACAAGTAAATTCGTCATCCAATACTTGACTCTTCTACCGTTTAACTCATTCTAAATATATGCACACCCTTTGTAATATTTTTCTTCTTGTGACTCGGTATTGAAAGAAGGCACTGGGATTTGAACCGTTGCACTAAAAGACAACCGCTGCATTCCCTTGTGCTATATTGGCATTGTACTTTGATCATGTATGTACTTTAAAATACTCCTAACTTTTTACTATTTATGCTGCAGGCATTGCCACTGTAATTTCTTATTATGACACCTTTGAGTAGCGCTTGAATTTGAAAAAGGCATCATGCTTTTATCGGTGATATAAAACAGATTAATGGTTTGGGAGGAGGCAGAGGGATAGCACTTGAATTTGAAAAGACATATTGTTTTCTCTGATATATAATCGGATATTCTTATAAAAACCAATTATCTTTAAACTTTATGAACCACATTTAAGGGAGAGGAGGTGGGTTTATAGAAACTTTCTCCATTAGATAAATCCAAGGAAAAATAAATTTTCTGGCTCCTCTCCAGGGAAATCAAAGGTTTATGGATAAATTACAAGACATGTATCAACACTATCATTTTGTAACAATGCTACATTGTATTATGGTTATTTAAAAATTAGAACATTGTTACAAATGGACAATATAACAGTCTTTATATCTATTATGAAAGCTTAATTATTGTTGGAATATTTTCACCCATAAGCTGTTTGGAGAGTTGCTGGTTTTTTGTATTTGAATGGCAACGCCCAGTTTAATGTGTATACTTGACTGCTTTTCTAATTGAGATTGAGATGATTTTGTTGAATTGATACTGATATAGCTAGAAGGTTTATCTTCTTCTACAAGAAATAATAGTAAAGCCATAATAACATTCTACAGCAGTGATACATTCTTATCCTCAATATCTTGAAGTTTATTGGGTACTATAGCTATAAAAGAATAACAGCATAGTTAACACATGGACAATATAACAGCTCTTTTCTGTATTATTAGAACCTAATTATTGCTAGAATATATGCTAACCATAGGCCCGCTGGGGAGTTGGCTTTTTTATTTCAATGACATAACTCTAGTTTAATGTGGAACTGTCACAATATTTTTGTAGTTGAGGTTGAGACTTGCAAAAGTAATTGCCTTGATACGATTTGGATGGTGATGCAAGCCAATTGATGGTGATATTCATTTTCAGCACATTGAGTAGACACTAAATGGCCATGGGCACAAAAATCATTACTCCTAGAGAGAGGAGATTGTACATAATTATGTGTGAATCCTTAGAACATAGTATTATATCTAATGCAAATGCTTCTAAGCTATTTGATAATAATCGAAGGGACTAGTTTAGTTCTCAAAATTCAAAGTGCTCAAAAATGTTCGAAACTTGTATGATTGGATAGATTTCAACGATCTGAATCCAACGCAACTTGTTTCATTCAAAATTGATATCGGATGCTCCTGATATCGTGTTCTAATCGAATTGCCAAACAACTAAAATTTTAAAAGTTGAAGTTGCAGGTACACCCAATCAATAGTCTGTACAATGACTCAGCATGACTGTGTTTTTGTGGGCCTATGGATGATTGCCACTTGTGTCGTTGTGATTGGCTGTGAATGGTGTGTTGTTATTGGTTCATGGGTTTGTTTATATGGACCAATTAGAGAGAGCCATGTGGGCCAATCAATGGTTTCCACGTGGCCTCTTGATGGCCTTGCAAAATTTTAGTATTTGGCCAAATCGACCTCCACCAGATTCGAACGCATGACCTCCCATCTGACAACAAGGCTCTCCACTGCCTCACCTACTGTGTTACTTGATATACAAAGGATCCAGGTTATATTTAAACTTTAATGTATATCATGTTGGCAGTTGGGGTCGGGGGCTAAGCCCTAGCTCTGGTCTCTGTGCCCTCAGAACCAAGGGGTAGGACCAAGGGCCATGGTTTAGCCCCAACCCCAAGGTCATCGCCCAAATGATGCGACCAACCGTAACTAAGCACCAGGAGCCAATGCAGAACTGTAGGTGGAATAATGAAAAGGTGCGAGCCCTAAGAACTAGCCCCAAGTCACATGACCCTTCACAAAACCAGGAGCGCAAGCGCGGAGGGGGCCAACCCTTAGGGGATAAGCCTCGGGCCACATGTGAGCCCATGCGACCATGTCGCAGTGGAAAAGAGGCATGACTTTAGCCCATGACTCGAGGATACAGGCCAACAACTCGGCCCTATGCGCAACCATATGACCAAAATTTTCTGAACTTGGGGTTAATGCACTGTTTAAATGTCCTACAATTTCACTCGTCGGGCAAGATTGTAGGGTAGATTT
>APFE030049735.1:920-52897 GCA_000404065.3 Pinus taeda | reverse complement strand
AGTGTACATAAGTCTGTCCAAAAAATATACAAAATTGGGACTCAAATGCCCATAATCATGTCTAGTGCATCTAATGCCCTGGCTCAAGGTGAGTAGCTAGGTAGGCAACTACTGTGTTTCCCACACGCCTAAAAGTGCGAACCTAGTCACGTGGCATGCCAACCACATGACATTGCATATCCTTAGGCAAATCCTCTACGGTCACCATTGGTACTCTGTGAGTCAGCCTCACCAAGTGTTGTTGAACCGTGTGTAGAGTTCGCTTTGTGTCTGCAGCTTCCTCTTCGGCTTTTCGGCCACGACGTCTACTTTGTGGGAACTCATCCGGTCGTACTGGCCCAATATCTAGAACATGATCATCATATTAGTCATTTGAATCCTATCAAAAAAAAATTCAAATTTCATTATTATATTTGAAAAATCCGAAAAAAAAAATCATAAAATCATAAAACATTTACCAATGTCGCCCCATGCTGTAGTCGGTGGTAATACTAGATCAAGATCTCCTCAGAAATCCAACCCAACATAAGGGTAGTCATCTATGGCGATGATCTGCTGATCCCACTAGGAAAAGATGTCATCGTCAAATGCAGTCCGTGGGATGTCCCCATCTCCTAGACATTTCATCAGGTCAGCCCACCTGCCCATACGTGGATCTCGTGGGGTGCTGATTGAAACTGGTACTATAGGACGAAGTGCAGGGACCCTCTCAAAAAAGAAAGAACAAAAAATAGTCCCATATCCGAAGTTTTTTGTCTACCCTCTCTTGATGGAAGTGCGCTGGCTCTCCATGCTAGCTAGAAGAGGAGTACACCAATCAAATACATGGTGAGATAGTCAACCACCATGCTCATGGTTAGCCGTGATGCCTAGTGCAGAGAAGCTGATCCATTCACTTGAGCTATGGTGAACAGGATTATCCTCAGTGGTAAATTTGCCACATGTGTGATGGAAATTTGACTTCAAACCTTCTTTGGATGTCCCGGGCAATATATCTATATGTAGTCCTCGATCGAGAGATTGCTCTGGGTCCTACCCCTGGAATGTACTACCTCTCCCCTTCGAGAAAGGCTCGTGATGAAATAAATATCTTCCACTTCTATCCTAACTGGAATCTGGTCAATCATAAATGCATCCTCCTCGATATTCCAATAATCAATGAGCATCTCGAGCAGATGTGTGTTTGCTTTCATATTTGGCAGTTTGAATAATTTTAGAAAACGACATCCTCGTAAGGCATCCAAAGCATTGGGATCATTCATGACCTCATCATCCACTGTTGTATGCTCTCTTTCTCGCCAAGTGACTAGCATCCTGAAAGAAAAATGAATTTGGACCATTACCTTTTTTTGTTTGAAATGTTCACAGCATATACGCGAGCCCCTTTGTACACAGTCACATGCAGGGCCTGCATGTACATGGGTTTCATATTACCAACCCGTGTATACACTGCGGTGAAATTTTGGCAAAAAATTCAACAGTAAAACATTAATTAAAAATTCTAAAACTAGTCACAATCGATTGCAAGATAAGTGTAAGTGTTACCTGGGGATTTTGGAAGAATCTGAACGGTTAAATTTGGTGTACGGAAAGTTTGCTCCTTTTTCTCCACTTCTGTGCTCTCAAACTCAAATGGTGAAAATGGTGATTCCAAAAACTCTTTTATAGGCTGTGAAAATGGAAAAAAATTTCAAAACTTGATTTTGTTTGGTCTCATGTAACTTTTAACTTGGGAGCTTAGAATGTCGAGAATGGTTTGATTTTCAGGGCATTTTGGACGTTTTTTCAACAGTTTCGGGACAGTTCCATGACTGCTGACCCGTCATGGCAGGTATTGTTTTCGCATTGGCATATAGGTTAGGGAAGCCATTTTTCCATTGCATTATGCATACTAGCCTCCATTTGTCGATACACTTGCCATAGGGTCGATCCCATCGTGTTATGGTTAGTAAACCATTTTGACTCGTCGATTCTTTAAATCATGACACGATGGTAGAAGCCATCCTTTACATGGGCATCCCAGTTAGCAGCTCACTGACATTAGTTTCCCATGCTGCTCTGATTTGAGTAGGCTCGGGAGTCCTTTGTAGTCCCGCCATGACTTATGCGATGAAGACTCATTCCTCTTTGCTTCTTCGCTTTGTTTTGACCTTATACCCTAGAGGCTCCTTTGTGTTGACTTGTACTACTGCATTGCATGTTGACCATTTGCACCTTTTGGCCTTGAGCCAGCTTCACTTGGACTCGTGTTTAAGCCAACTTTTGACCATGCTGTCTACAAAACAAAACTTTCATACCTTTGAATTCTTCAGCATGACACACCTTGACCCATGGAAGGAACACACCTTTGAGTGTCTTTGGCTAGTTTTTGCCTCCCTGCATTGAGCATAGGAATGTTCGAATCCCAGGAACTAGATCACATGTTTCACTGACACTCATTCTTTCCACTATACCATAGCATTCTTTTATTCTTTTTCCAGCTTAAAAGAAAAAGACAAAAAAATTATATATTCCAAAAAGAGTGGGAACGGGATAGTATTTCCATTTATTGTTGGCAACTAGAGTCATTCATGTTGCCCTTGAAAAAAGCACTCAAAACAAAGTCTCCTCCGTTTGGGCAGGATTTAGTTTGACTTAGGTACACCTTAACCTTGTTATTGAGTCAGTTCTCCCCTAATTGGTTATCTCTTCCAATCACATGGAGGGTTCGTTCATGCCTCCTGCATGACAAACTTATATAGAGTCATCATATGCTGCCACATAGTCACATTGAGTCTTGCCTTTTGTTCAAGGGAAGTTAGCCTGAGTCGGCCTCTCTATGGTGTCCCTTGACTCATTTTTCAGTCGGCCATCCCTGGTTGTCAGTATCATGTCTATCATCACATCAGTTATATTGGTCCTTCACTCGTGCTGGTTTGAGAAGGTCTCCATTGACTTCTTGCTGGTGGGTCTTGTCCTTATCGACGATGACATCTTACTCTAAGGATAGGCCTAGAGTTGTACCTTGGCCCTATTTTCATTACTGATAGGTCACCTTGTGCTCAGCATCGATCAGTATCATGGGTCTTTGACTGAGTGGTTTCCCTTATGTTCGACATCAACTTATGTTATCACACATTGGGATTTGTGTAGTACCTCGGTTTCCATTTGACCCTATTGGTGGATACCTCGCCTCTGTGTCAGCTTTCATTATTGGTTGGTTTAGAGGATTTATGTCGTGCACTAGCCACATATTTTGTACATCGAAAACGTACTTCAGTCAGGTTACTACATCTTTTTTCATCTGATTCCTTCGACATCATTAGCCTACGAGTTACACTGGTGTTAAATTGATGAAGGATGCCTTAATGCCTTCCTTCTAGTAGATATTTCCCTATCGACTTCGACTCATTGCTCTGGGGCAAAGATCTAGAGTCCATTTGGCAGTACCTTGGGGTTTGCAGTTATTAGTGGCAGATCCTTCGCTATTGACAATGGGAAACCATCATCGTCTCCTGATCGATATATTCTTACAGGTACCTTGACACTCATTATCATTATTGGTGAGTAGACTCGTGTTTGTTAATGTTATATATGAATGACCGGTAATCAAATGATTTCTCACATGGTTGACTTCAGATCATTTATTCCCATGTTGTAGAAATGTACCACGGTGGTCAGTGAAGACCTCAGGTTGTATCAGCATTCATTGGTTCACTTGACAGTTCCTCCTGTTGTTGCTAGTTGATACCACTCCACCTTATATGTTGCAGTCATTCATGGTGACATTTTATATGCTGGCACTTGAGTTTGCAGTGTAGTACCATCGTATTCCATCATGCTCATTTGGTACCTTTTGGGATCACTCTTTGATATCAGTGATCTGCTTCATCCTTCAGCATCATTAACATTCTTATATGTGCCATTCAGACATGTACTTGTTTGATCATGATAAGATGATCCATTATGTATTTTCTAGTCATTTTATATACTTAGTGAGTCCTCTTGTACTTGATATGCAGACATGCCATACTTTCTCTGAGCATGGGTATGCCCGCCTCAGATAGTGTTTCTTTCTAATTTCCTTTTGTTGCTTGGCAGGCTTAATTCTGGTGAAGTCCTTCTCAATTTTCGACAGATTTCCTTTCCATGAACTTGCTTAATATATTTCAGCCATCATATACCCCTTTTGACCTCATATATTATGGGGCATTTGTTATAGCTCCAAATATCACTTGAGGTTTGTGACGTTGCACTCATGGCCTAGGGCAACCCCTCCTTCCAGACTTGGTCCCAAAATTTAAAAAATAGTGTTTTATTCCCTATACGTGACTTTGCCCTGAGCTAAACATGTGTGCACGTGGGTATGTGTATACCCAACCTACGTATATGTCTTAAAACACTTAAAAAAAATAAATCTCCTTAATTTCGGGTGGAGATCACGGGTTTCACCTGTTGATTACCTGTTTGTGCCCGTGGCCCAACTGTTCCCAATGAATTCCCAACTAAAAAACTACTTTGGGAGAAGTATGAAAGGCTTCAATGGGAATGCCTAAGGGAGGAGAGAAGAGAGAAAGATTACTATGCTGAGATTTCCCTGACCAGGTCTGAAGATCCTAGTGCCTCCTGTACTTCCCCCATTTTACAGAAAACCATTGTTTCCTTGTGTGATGATGTCTATCTACTACTTGAGATATCATGGAGTAAGTCATGGGAGGAGTTTGTTAAAGGCTTGAGACTGGACAAATCTGGGAGATGGTTCTGCTTGGAGCCTGCAAAAGGATGAATCAGGTGAAATTATTCCTTTCTGTACTTTATTTGTCTATAATAAAAGAAACACGTGTCTTTGTTCCTGATATAAATCTTCTTCATGTTTATGATATCCATGTTATGATTCATATATGAATGGTTGTTTAATTGCATAACTAACTACCTTTCATTATAATATGAAGATGATTTCTTTATAATGTTTAGACCATATACTGTTGTACTTTCTGGAACTCCAAGAAGGGCTTGGACCCTGGAAGACTCTTCTCAAATGTAGGACCTTAGGTACATCCCTTATTGTAGAGTTTGCTTATATTAGCATTATGGCTATATGGAATGTGTGTTTCTCTGTATAGACAACCTCCAGTCTACTAGGGTATCAACCCAAGACCCTAGGGGGATTTATCCCTTAACAGTAGTGACCAATAACAATATCCCCCATGGTTATATATGAAGAATGAACATCTTATGTTGGCTCTCATAGTCCCTGGTAGAAGATAGGTGAAGAATATAGATGTCTACTCACAACCATTGGTAGATGAGTTGAAGAAATTATGTGAAAGGATACATGTATACGATGTATCAAGACCCATCACAATCTAGAGAATTTTATATTGTACGACATATGTGCTTACACCATACACGATTATCTAGGGTTATGATTTTCTTTAGTAAATCTCCAAGATATTCCTCCTAAAAGAATACCCTTACATAAGAGAAACATCCACTTTTATTGGTAAACCACTCAGAACCAAAATGCTTTGAATAATCACACTAGCTAAATGGATTAGAGGACATGAGAGAGAGAAGGAGAAGGATATTACAAAAATGTTCAATCCAAATGGGGATCCAATGTTCGATGATCTAGAATTATTGGACATGTATGTTGAGAAATTTCCCATTGGGACGAAAATGAAATATGTCTTTTATGAGCTCCCATAATGGAAGCATCTTAAGATTGCCTACTTACTAGATCCCATGCATATATTTAAAAACATTTCATCTTCTTTATGGAGGCACATACCATCTAAAGAAAATGACACATTGGTTATTAAGGGAGATCATATTTATTCATAAAATAGAAAGAAACATTGTCCAAGATAAGAAAGTATAGGAGAGGTTGGTCCCTCATGGTATTTCAAAGAAGGTGATGTACCATGGATTTTAAATAAAGATGATATTTCTTCGGAAAATTTATAATGGGTGTGAGTGTGCCTTCTTTATATAGGTCTTCAGTACAATATTGCTTCACTATAGAAGACCATTTTTACGGGTTGAAACCACATGACCATTTAAACCTTTTAAGAGTATATATGTCAAAAACATGATTTCATTATTTTATTTTTTTATTTTTATGCAATGGGATAAAAAAATTATTTTTTGTATGTGTCTACTTTGAAGTGTCATTATCCTCTCTTTGTGCATGGATATGTGAACCATTACTTCCCCCAAGACCTAAGACACGCCATATGTAAATTATCTGCATTTATACGGTGAATAAAATTAAAGGAGATTCATATGGCTAACATTCCATGGTAGCATCAGTAGATAACTCAAATTGTTTGTATGTTTGAGAAGGAACTATCAATGAGTTTCATGGAATTTCACGTTCATCTTCTAATTCACCTAGTAGATGAGGTTGAATTAGTTCGGGTAGTTTCTTGTCATCAGATGTTCTTCTTAGAGTGGTACATGAAGAATTTGAGAAGTATTGCTCGACAAAGGGAAAAACCTTAGGGATCTATAGTACAGGGGTACATATCATATGAGTCTTTCTATTATTACAGTGATTACACCAAGTAGATTGACAACACATGAGGTGTGGTGATTCAGGACGATGAAAGGGAAGAAGACAAAAAGAAGGGGAGCTTCACCAAATGAATGGAAAAAGATGCAGATAAAGAGTAAGTGACTCATCATTTATCAAATTTCTACATAGTAACTATTCACACTGAACTTCATAATTAATGCATACTTTGATCTCATACGTACTATATACATTGATTTTATTTCATAGCAATTATGAAATTGAAGCCATAAAAAAATCCATTCTTTACAATTCGGAAGCGACAAAGTCACATTGTATAAATAAAATAGGAGGAAATGGGATTGTGAAAAGAAACAATTGAGATGGTTAAATGGCAGAAGTGTGCCTTATTCTAATCATTTAAAGGAAAATATGCCAATGACATTCACTAACAATTGGATTGTGTTGTAGCCACAACAAGACCATATTTCTTAAATGATATATGGGGACCCTTCTTTTCTTTTAGATCAAATTGCTTAAGGTTGATTTTGATTTTGATTTCATTTGCGTCAAGTGTCATTTTTCCTCAATATCATTTTCTCATATAATGACACTTGTGACACTTTGCTTTCGGAATGTCCTCGTACATGATGATGTTGATGTCACTCCTCTTAAAAAAGTGATGTGGAACCTTCCGTGGCCACATCACCTCATACTTTCTGTATAGATGTGTCTCTTTAGCATTTCCTTTCATGTGACTTATACATTCCTATATAAAAAGGGGACTACTCATTAATTAAAAACACATGTAATCTCATCTTGTAAATAATTGTTTAGAAAATAATTACATTTTATTTTTGTTTCAAATAATATAATGTATAGAACTGTAACAATTTTAATATATGTTGTAAACATACTGTAAAAATAATATATATAAAATAAGAAAAAATATAAATAATGGAAATATAATAAACCTAACATGTTTATATATAAGGTTTAAAAACTAAAAAAATAAAACATTGTATATGATGTAAAAATAATATAATATATAAAAGTATCGTGTATATATTAGTGAATTCATGAATAAAACGATAATGTGAATAAAAAATACCTAATTTAACATCATACATTCCATGTATTTACACTCTGAGGCGTTCTCTTTGGGATGAACTTTCCTGTGGTCTTTGCTGTCATCATTATGTCATCCTTATGCTCCGTCTGATTTGATGTTAGATGATTCGAATAATTACTACTGTTGGATCAAATATTTGGTTCTCATAACTAACTTTTCAAACTACCCAGTGCTTAGCAAAGATCTGGTTGTCATAACTAAATTTTCAAACTACCCAGCACTTGCCATACTCAAGGAACCATTGTTGCTCTCTCATCTTCGGCAACTACAAAAATTCACCACGGCGGATCAAAATCACTTTGGTAGGTCTTCTTAACAGGAGTAGTGGACGTCTATTTTTCGTACCGATGTCAAACTAATTTTCACTGTGTAGAAGTGAAATAACTCTGTAAAAGGGTGTAAGAGTGACAAAACACTGTGAATGAAAGGCGCTGCAGATGACTGATTGAAATCACTTCAATAGGTTTTCTCGACAGGCGTAATCAACGTCTATTTTGCATACCCATGTCAAACTAATTTTGGTTGTGTAAAAGTGAAAGAAACCTGTAAAAGAGTGTATGGCTGAAAGAACTCTGTGAGTGAAAGGAGCTACAGCCTTTGTTTCTTTCTCAAGCAAATGTATTTTTCATTCTGGAATTAAAATCAAATATATATTGTCATTGTTCACTTCATTCTGTGATTTTTTGTGTGGGCAATACTCTGTTTTATTCTGTAGTTGCTAATTGTATGGCACCTTTTTCGTGGGTGAGAAAACTTTTTAAGGTTTCTATTTGTATGATGCTAGACAGAAGGCCCCTCTACACTCTAAAATCAAGAAATATATTGAGAAGTCAAGGAGCATGGTTGGTTTGATGGTTAATGGAAAAGTAATTTTTACTTCTGTTGCAGTACTTGGAAATATTTTCTTCATTTCTATTTTATTTCATACCACTTCTTTTAGGACCGAACTAATTGTTATAGTATGTTTTCTCACTTTTTGGCAACCAATTTCCTTTATGGATAAGGATATAGTTGATATGTTATTCTTTCCAGATGTCAATGAAGCTTGTCAAGTTATAGGTGAGGGAATCACGGTTCAAGATTCATACCTTGATATTTCATACCTTGATATTTCCGTTGTAATCGGCATACCCTAATGGTAAGTTGAAAGGTTCTTTTTTCCCGTATATGCTGCATTTTACAATAATCCTATTTTATAGTTCTTTCTTTCTCAAGAAAATGTGTTTTTCATTTTGGAAATGAAATGAAATATATATTGTCGCTGCTCACTTCGAAGGTGGGAAAAGGTGTAAAGGTTTCTATTTGTATGACGAACTCTTGTCCTAATAAAGTAGGATAGAGGGCAGTTAGAAAATGCATGGACTAAATGGAATGATCTTGTATGGAAATATGTTTATCACTTAATATTAAGTTGAAAATTAGTAAGAAAACACTTAGATTAAGAAAAGGAATATATAATTGAGTTTTAAAATAAACTAATATTTATGTTTCTAAATTTAAATGAGAAATACAAAAATATTGTTACTTTTACTATATATCAATAATAATATTATTGAAGATTTACTTTTGAAACTGACTTTATTTTCAAAATAGAGAAATGATTATCTTTTATTAGTTTTATTAGTTGATAACGAACAAATGATATTAAAACTCTATTCATAATTTATTGCATCACCAAGTATTTTATAGGTCATTATGAGAAGATGTCACATAACATTAAGTAATAACAAAAAAAATATAAATACATATGCATATAACTATATGACAAAAAAAAAAAAATTAAAGAAAAAATAAATATTGTTATAATTTTATTTTCCACACTCTATCACACCATATATTAACCTTCTCCTCTTTTTCTATGTTAAGTGAATAGCTATTAGCTCATAGCTCCCGAGAAGAAGACATATTATTATTGATATATGGTAAATTTAACAATATTTATGGTTTTTAATTCTAACTCAGAAGCTAATTTACCTGTCATGTCAACTTATAAGTTTTACTTTAAAATTAATAAGTACTTTTAAAAATAAGTTTTTTTTACTACAATAATATATGGTAAAATTAACAATAATTTTTTATTTCTCATTTAAATTTAGAAACATAAATATAAGTTTATTCTAAAACTCATTTATAAATTCATTTTCTTAATCTAAGTGCTTTCTTATTAATTTTCAAGTTAATGTTAAGTGATAACATATTCCCAGACATGATCATTCCATTTAGTCCATGTTTTTGTTTCTGCATTTTCTAACTACTTTCTATCCTAGTTTATTACTACAAGGGTTCATCATACAAATAGAAACCTTTACATGTTTTCTCACCTTCGAAAAAACTGCCATATAATTACCAAACAAAGAATAAAACAAAGCATTACTCATAACAAGAATCACAAAATGAAGCGAGCAACAACAATCTATATTTAATTTTATTTTCACAATGAAAGATACATTTGCTTGAGAAAGAAAAAACTATAATATAGGATTATTATAGGATGCAATAGATATGAGAAAAATGAACTTTTCAACTTACTTGTAGGGTATGCTGATTACAGCAGAAATATCAAGGTCTGAATCGAACTAACATTAAATAATAACAAAATAATATATAAATACATATGCATATAACTATATGACAAAAAAAATAAATAATTAAAGAAAAAAATAAATATTGTTATAATTTATTTTCCACACAATATCACACCATATATTAACCTTCTCCTCTTTTTCTATGTTAAGTGAATAGCTATTAGCTCATAGCTCCCAAAAAGAAGACATATTATATACATTGAAGAGATGTTGTATACCACATTACAATATGATGGGCTACTAATTGAGAAAGATAAGGAGGAGAACATGTTGTATACCTTGAAAACATGTTGTATGCCACATTACAATATGATGGGTGACTAATTGAACACATTGTATACCTTGAAGACATGTTGTATGCCACATTATAATATGATGGTACGATGTAGAGGACAAGATAGAATTCACTATGATGTAGAGGACAAGATTTGACTATATTCACCACACTTTATTTGGAGAAACTTTTTTGTGGATCTCTAAGGATGGATCCTAAAATGTTTCATATGAAAACACTTTCACTATTTGTGTTGCCTTATTTTGAATATTTCTTATGAAAATGCTTTCACTGTTTGCCTTCCTTGTTTTGAAATAGATCTAGTTCTTTCAATCTTCCAGTCTGGTGCAACTCGTTCTCTCCGTATCAAATTCAAAAGAACATATATGCCTTCCTTTTGTTAATTGAAAAAAACAATTAATATAGAGGATTGTGCAAAATATTAAGTTTAAATGGATAAATAATAACCTCTCAAATTTTCTAAATCTATCCTTTCTAGGTTTCTTTTATATATTAAACATAATCCACGATTATATCAAGAATATAATGAAATAGTGTGCAAGGTGGCTTTCATTCATGAGAAAGGAAACTTCTATGAATCTGTTCACTTAGCCTTCCTGCCTTCTTGCATTGACAGCTCACGGTACATATCAGATCTAACTTTCCAAACAAATCATTTGACCATGGGATAAGTTGCTTCTAAATGCGGGTTTTTTACTTGCAGAATACCTTTTTCACCTCCATTTCAGTCATTTATTTCTTTAATGGAAATGAAAGTAATTTTTCAGGCATTTGACACTAAATTACTTCCACCTTTAGGTGAAGGTAAGAAAGGAAATTTCTTTCGCGTACCGTCAAGTTCAACTAAACTGATGCAGGCCTAACCCGCATAAACCTAGAATCTCCCAGTACTGTGCATATAAAAATGCAATTCCCGTTTCATGCCAAGCAAATCCACTCACTGGCAATTTCAACTCATGCTGAAGCTTCTTTTTTTTAATGGGCATTTAACAACTTTAATTCTAGTTTATAGAAACCATACTTCCAGTCAATTCACTGCCTGGCAATGCACTTCAATTTCTCTAGCGTCGTTCAGCAATATCTGTGCACTAACATTCGATAGCATTATATTAGTGGAAATAAATTTGCAATTCAACAGTGTTCAATGTACAATAATTCAACAGTTCCATATACAATTTTCAGCGCTTCCTCTTCAATTCACAATGTTTGCGGCAAAGATCTGTTCGCTCCATTTTACACAGGGCGTACTCTTCCAAACCAAACTGCAATTGTAACTTTGTAATTATAAGTGCGCAACGCATGTACTTTCCATTTGGATTCACGCCATCGATTCTTCAATACTGATCCAATTGCTATGCTACCATCGCTTATATGGGTACAAATGCACAGTGATTGTAATTACTATTTTATTCACAATTTGGCGCCTCAAAGAAACCTGCAATTCGACCACATCTATGCCTGCAGCGTCTATTATAGTTCACCCAGAATTTGATTAGATAATTGTATCCTTGAGAGTTCATTACAATACTCAACAATTCAACACCAATCGATAATAAAATCGATTCTTCTCACATTTATTCAAAAGCTATCCTATCAACCCACAGCTTGGCCATTTTCCCTAATTGAATGCCTAATTCGATTCAGAATTGTATTCAGATTTTAATCGTAAATCGATAATAAAATCGATTCCATCTCCTCTACAGAATGACATTTGAATTCATGCGTTGAAATATGAATTCATAAAAACTGTTTAATTATTCCAGCAAATTGAATACTCAAAGTTCATCATTCAACTCTTCACATAGAAATTAATCCATACACAATTGACCAAGTTAAGGTTTTAAAACTCAAACCCAACACTTTCATAAAAATGAACATAGTTACAAACTTATCTTCTTGGCCAAATATTCAACAGTTGTGGCCATTACAACTTGTTGAAGGCTTACAGCCTTGTTGTTCAAGCCTACTCTCAATCTCACACTTTTCCCCCCATCACAATGCCTTTTAGGCTTGATAATTTATAAAATTTAGAATGATCTAATCTAAGTTCAATCCCTTCAATCCCTTCAACTTCTCAACAAAAATCCTAAAATCACTCTTGAATCCCTAAGGATCCTATTTCACCCATAATTAATGAAACTAATTTCTAAATTAATACTTAGAAAAATCTCTCATCCCCTTATTTTCTTAAGTAATCCCATATATAGAAATCCTATCCCAAATTTTGCTCCTAAACTATTTCTCTCATATCCTTTTATTTAGAAAAAGAATATTTACATAATCCTCACTTTTCATAATCATCTCCTATTTTATTACAAATAACAATTTAATTTATAAAATATTAAAAATTTTCACACCCACCTTTTATCACATATTTACAAATGAAAAATGGCCTTGATGCTCCTGCCTCAGACACCCAAACTTAAAATTAATCATGATCCCCTGATCATGTGTTTGGATCTGTGTATGCCTGGATCCCATATCTTGTGCTGTAACTTTCCACTTTCCACTACTTCTTTCTGATGTTCTTCTCCAGGTTTCCACACTTTATGCTGCATCGCTCCACTAACTAGGCTTTCACAATCTTCTGTTTTCTTTCTTTTGCTGCTTTCCTTTTGTTTTATCGCTGCTGGCCTCTTCCAAGATACTTTCATCATCATCCACCTCATCAGTTCAATTTCTTTGTCTAACAAATTTTCTCCAGCATCTTCAATAAGACCTGTACTCACAAAACAATTGTTAGAATAAAAAACATCAGGCTTCAGTGCCCCCATAGATATTGCTGCTCTCAGTGTTGTCTTAGCTGCCACCATAAATGTCGCCCCATATGTTGCTCTAGCTGTCACTATGGATGTTGCGGCCTCCCAAACTTCTTGTCCCTCTGCAACATTCCTTTGCTCATCATCTGCAATTTCATCAACATGCTGCAAATTAACTCCAGCATAATCTCCATCTTTTCTTCCGACCATCTTCAGTAATTGTCCATTATCATTTTGATTGATTCTGGCAATCCAATCAAGTTTTGCAAATACTGTAGCTTCATCTTGTACTACTGTAGCAGCTCCAAAAATTTTCCCACCAGTCTTCTCTTGGCTATAAAAACAAGCCAACTCTTTCTTGTCACCCACGGTAACAAGCTTCTGCATAGGAGACATAATTGTCTCATCTTCTATTTGCAACAGTTCTTCTTCTTCCAAGACAATCTCAAATGATGGATTGTCTTCAACATCACCTGTAAACACAATCAAATTGTCAGCTTCAAAATCAAAAGACCCAATGGTCTCACCTGTTGATTCAGTCATCTGCAGCTCCAAGTCTTTTTCAGGACTCAGAAAATCTTCACTGGCTTTCTCCTCAACTTCCTCTGGCAACACTTCAGTATGCTGCTATGAGTTCCTTCTCAGCATATCGGTATGCTAATTTGCATTTACCATGAGACTATTAGCTAGTCTCGCCTTCTTTCCATCTGTCTCCAAGATGTCATTTTGCTCTCGTTCACTATAATGAACTCTTTCGTCTACTGCAACCTTTCTATCATACTCTGAATTCATCAACAAATATTCTAACAATGCAATTTCTCTGTAGCATTGCTGAAGCATATCATCATCACCTGCATTCATACATAAAATTTCAGTTTGCACAAAATGTTCAATAGTATCAGCTGTTACTTCCCTTATCTGCGCTTCAGACTGATTCTCTTCTTCAACATCCATAAGAATTTTCTCTTGTACTGTAACAGCAAAAGCATCACTGCTTTCTTTTTCAGAGTACTTATCATTTTCTGCTTCCTCTGTCTTCATTTCCTTCTAAGATCTCGCTATCTCAGCATTGATCTGAACAACCTTCAGATTCAACTCCTCTCTCTCCTGAACAAACTCTAAAGCTTGCTCATCTCCTTGTACTGTACCTGTAAACATACACAACTCATTAGTTTTAAAACCACAAGACTTTTCAGTCTCAACTACTTCCTCCAACATTTTCCTTTGAACATATCTGTGTGTGGAATCTTTAAATTCCATCTCTGGCTCAAGAACTCTAAGTCCCTTTTTTAACAAGGCAATCACAATTTGCCTCAACCTCCTCTACAATTGTTGCCAAATTACTCTCTTTCCCCTCAGTGGAAAGATCCATCGTCTATTCTGATCTTCCTGCTCTTGCAGCCATTCTTCTAGTACCTGTAATTGTACTTTTATTACTGCAATCTCTCTTTCTTTGACCTCATCAGTCATCTTACGTATGTGACATTCCTTTGAACCTTTTCTCTGATCCTCCATGATCATCTTCTCCATGAGTTTCTCACTCACCATGAGTTGTACTAGCCTCTGCAACAATCTCTCTTGCTGCCACTTACCTCACCAAGCTCTTCTTACTCAGTCTTTTGGTAAGTACTTGGTTCACTGCCTTTGGAACCTCTTGAGCACTCCTCTGCTCTCTCTAGGCTATCTCTTCAACTCACTTTTCTCTTCAGGACACTGCAATTGTCCTCCCTATCCAGCCTTCAGCTGAATGCCAGGTTCGCTGCCATCATCTTCTCTTCAACCATAAACTTCAATCATAAATTTCAACTCAAAAAAAATCATCTCACCTTTAAGATCCTACATGATCTTGTCCTCCCTGCAATCCTGTTCACTTGCAAATGTGTATGATGCATATCAGATTTAAAATCTGATCTTCCTTTCCATCATTCATCACACATTCAAAAACACACTTTAGTTTTTGACAAAACCTTTTGTTCTCATTCAGAAAAAAAAAAACAAATATCTTCAACAGAGCATTCTAGCTCTGATACCACTTGATGCAGACCTAACCCGCATAAACCTAGAATCTCCCAGTATTATGCATATAAAAATGCAATTCCCGTTTCATGCCAAGCAAATCCAATCACTGGCAATTTCAACTCATGCTGAAGCTTCTTTTTTTTAATGGGCATTTAACAACTTTAATCCTGGTTTATAGAAACCATACTTCCAATCAATTCGTTGCCTGGCAATGCACTTCAATTTCTCTAGCACCGTTTAGCAATATCTGTGCACTAACATTCGATAGCATTATATCAGTGGAAATAAATTCGCAATTCAACAGTGTTCAATGTACAATAATTCAACAGTTCCATATACAATTTTCAGCGCTTCCTCTTCAATTCACAATGTTTGCGGCAAAGATCTGTTCGCTCCATTTTACACAAGGCGTACTCTTCCAAACCAAACTACAATTGTAACTCTGTAATTATAAGTGCACAACGCACATACTTTCCATTTGGATTCATGCCATCGATTCTTCAATACTGATCCAATTGCTATGCTACCATCGCTTATATGGGTACAAATGCATAGTGATTGTAATTACTATTTCATTCACAATTTGGTGCCTCAAAGAAACCTGCAATTCGACCACATCTATGCCTGTAGCATCTATTATAGTTCACCTAGAATTTGATTAGATAATTGTATCCTTGAGAGTTCATTACAATACTCAACAATTCAACACCAATCGATAATAAAATCGATTCTTCTCACATTTATTCAAAAGCTATCCTATCAACCCACAGCTTGGCCATTTTCCCTAATCGAATGCCTAATTCGATTTAGAATTGTATTCAGATTTTAATCATAAATTGATAATAAAATCGATTCCCTCTCCTCTAGAGAATGACATTTGAATTCACGCGTTGAAATATGAATTCATAAAAACTGTTTAATTATTCCAGCAAATTGAATACTCACAAGTTCATCATTCAACTCTTCACACAGAAATTAATCCATACACAATTGACCAAGTTAAGGTTTTAAAACTCAAACACAACACTTTCATAAAAATGAACATACTTACAAACTTATCTTCTTGGCCAAATATTCAACAGTCATGGCCATTACAACTTGTTGAAGGCTTACAGCCTTACTGTTCAAGCCTACTCTCAATCTCACACTTTTCCCCCCATCACAATGCCTTTTAGGCTTGATAATTTATAAAATTTAGAATGATCTAATCTAAGTTCAATCCCTTCAACTTCTCAACAAAAATCCTAAAATCACTCTTGAATCCCTAAGGATCCTCTTTCACCCATAATTAATGAAACTAATTTCTAAATTAATACTTAGAAAAATCTCTCATCCCCTTATTTTCTCAATTAATCCCATACATAGAAATCCTATCCCAAATTTTGCTCCTAAACTATTTCTCTCATATCCTTTTATTTAGAAAAATAATATTTACATAATCCTCATTTTTCATAATTATCTCCTATTTTATTACAAATAACAATTTAATTTATAAAATATTAAAAATTGTCACACCCCCCTTTTATCACATATTTACAAATGAAAAATGGCCTTGATGCTCCTGCATCATAAACACGCAAGCAAAATTTCCTTCCCTTTAATTTTAGAACTTACATCGATGGTAGGATTAAGAAATAAAAGAGATAATTGACTTGAACCTTGTTGTTACCCTATCCCATGGTTGGAATTTGATGGGTAGATTGTGCGTCTAGTGAAAATTTAGCCATCAAATACAAATGACACTCTAGCCTACCCCTCATCAAACAACTTTGAAAGATGTAAGACATTTAACCTTCCATCGACCAACCATGCCTATGATAATTATGGACCTCGTATAGAAAAAACAATTTCGAAGGGGGGCACATGGACTTTTAACTCACTCGAAACAAATGTTGTAAGTGACTTATTGACTTAACCAAGCCCCCAAGGAGCAAGGGTTCTATTGGAACTTAAAGAGCATCTTAGAACATTAAGAGGCAACTTATTTTGGAAAGGTTATAAAATTTTTCAATTTCACATAATGTGAGTGATTTGTATTTATCTTCTAGCATTGAATGACAATTTGCTTACTAATTTCTATCTTTAATGATATTTTTATATATCATGATTTTCCTCAAATTTATGCCTTACCGCATTTCTTTTGCAACATTTGGTGCAATTGCTAGTATAAACATGCAACATGAAATAAATCATTGGTTACTAATGAAGTAATGTAAATGAAAATGTAAAAAACAGAAAGCCAAACTTAACCTACTTATTTTGCACGTTCCATCCATATAAAAAATGATGGAAGTGCCCGAGAGCATATCACATTTTCTTAGCCAAAGATTGCAATTAAACTCCCTCATGTTTCTTATCACATTTTCACATTATGTATTTTTTCAAATTTGTCATTAAAAGGATGTGATCAAATGATAGACATGGGCTATTTTATTTATGCCTTGCGTGACTATTCCCATGTTGTACAATATCTCAATATGCCATAAATCCTAATAATTCAAACAACACCAAAATTAAATATTCACTATTCCACAATGATTATCACTAAGTACTCACAAATATTATGTGAAACAAAAGCACCCCTGGCCTTGGCGGCCTAGGAGGTGTCCTTCATAACCACAAAGGTGAAACCTTACATATCTTCATTCAATCTATGGGAGAGGCTTCCTACAATGAAATGGAATTCTCAGCATTAGAGAAGGGACTCCAGATACTAATTCGCATGGGAACAGGGGCTATTGCTGTAGAAGGGGATTCACTATTGGCAATTAATGTAGCAAGGAAATTACAGAAGGGATCGAGACCTGGAAAGATTACGAAGCACTGGAGGCTAGCCAAAGTTACAGAGCTCATTTTAGAGCACCTCTCAATCCTCGACGGAGTCATTGTGCAGGTAGTGAGATGGACTACAAATGCGGTAGCGGACTACCTAGCAAACTATGAGGTCAATCATCAAAATACCTACCTGGACACCTGTTGGCAAGATGTAACATTCGAAGAGCTTCGAGCCAAGTGTTTATAACTTTTAAGGCATGACATTTTGAATAGGGGAGGAGGGGTTAAGTAGTACCATGGTACCGTTCATCAATAATGAATGAGGACAACCATTAATGTTCATTCCCTAGGTCATTATGCCCCAAATTGGAATTTTAAGGGGAGGTACCATCACTCACATCAGAAGGGGAGGGAAATCTCGCAGAAGAATGAATGTCAAATGATGCAAGGCATAGCTAAGGACACGTGGCCCATGACCAATAGCTACAAGTGTGGCAACTTAGTGGCTTCAGATTGGAATCATGGGAAGGCATTCGAAAATTTAAACGGGACTAATTATGTTAGAAACTGTAGATCCAAGAAGGCTTCGCTGAATATCATGATCCATCACATTCAACCCTAAATTATAATTACAATGATCCACCAAAGGGCTCAAACATATCATTCCCATCTCCTGGTTCTAAGCCTTATGAGATATGTTTGGTTTCCCGATGCTTGTTTGAATCCCACTGATACTTGCGACAACACTGTGAAAAAATAATGTAGTCATAATGCTTCTGCTAATAGAGAACTAAAAAGAGCCTAGGAGGCCTATGAAACTTCGGTCTCTGCTAAGGGAAAAAAGAAAATTGAGGAAATAGAAGCAAAGGTCAATAAGGAACAAGAGAGGCTAGACATGCACACCATGGAGGAGGAGGTCGAGTGGATCTCGAACCCAGGAACTCAGACTACCAGAGCCACTCAGTTCATGAGAACCCAAAGTGAATTTCGGTGCATGAAAACCATGCTTGCCAAAGCTCTTAGTACCCAGGAAGTAGCTATGAAAGAGGCATACTATGCCACATCACTCACCTCAGCCAAGAACTTTGAAAGGTTGGATTCACTAAAAGTCTATATGAAGTCTTTAACAGAGGAACTCAAGATGTTGTTTGAAAATCTGGGAGCCTTCATCAGGCTCTTTAACCTCTTTACCTGACAGGGGATGAACATTGTGGTTGACGTTTCGATGGAGGAAAACTACACTCACATGGTAAATCGCCATCACTCCTAGAGGATTCCAAAGCCAGAACCTGACAATGCAACAGTCAGCCTAAGTGCTACTAGTAAGGATTAAATGGAATTGGATCTGTAATTGCTTCATCGCTCTCTGCTATTCTCCAGCCATCCTTTGCTGGTTTCTTTTTTAATGTCTGAATCAGTCTTAAGTACAATGGGCTTTCCTAGACCCTCTATGGTTTTGCTTCTTATGTTGGGCAGACAATGGTCTGAGCAACTCTTTTTCTCACTCATAAAACTGAAAAAACCCTGTTTTTTTTCTTTAGGCTCGTTAAAAATTTATAAAGATGACCCAAACATTCTTTTAGGTACTTTTCTCGCTCGTTAAACTAAAAAATCCCAAGTTTTGGTCACCCGGCTCATTAAAAATCTACGACAACAACCAAAGAACTTGCTTTCTTTGGACCATTTCTCACTCTTAAAATCAAAAAAATCCCCAACTTTTTCCCCTTCTTCGCGGTTGTTAAATCTACAAAGAAAGAATGAGCAGTTCTTTTACCTCTTTTCCCTTGCTCACTAAATTGAAAAAGATACCTTCAGTTTTCTTCATTTGACTCGTTAAAATTTGATGAAGGTATTGAGTTTGTCGTCGCGTGACTCATTAAAAATTCACGATGAAAAATGAGTTTAGTATGTCTCCTCGTACTCGTAAAAAAATGAGGTCAACATCTATTGAAAATAGGTTTCTCTTTATCCAGATTCAATAGATTAACTTAAAGAAAAGTAACCGATCCAGGTATACTATTAAACTTTTGTCGCACTCGGTTAAAAACTATGATAAAGGGACCACCCTGGAGTCGTTATTTACGATCTTTTCAGACTCTCTAAATATGAAAAGACCACTAAGTTATCTCATCTGGACTCATTAAACTACACACATGAATTATAGAGTCACTCTTTTTACGATCCTTTTTAGACTCTTAAAACATGAAAATCTCGATGAGTTTCCCTATTTGGACTCATTAGACTAATTAGATAGGGCATAGAGTTGCTCTTTTTGTGGTGCTTTTCAAACTCTTAAAATATGAAAAGATCGATGAGTTTACCCGTTTGGACTAATTAAACTAATCAGATGGGGAAAGTGGACAATACAACTATATTCAGTATTGTAAAGTGTGGTTTGGCAGCAGTTGTTCCCTTGAGCATGGCACTCCCTTAGATAAACCTTCCTTGTGATGGCCTCTCAATATGAATCCTACCATCCTATGAATTCAGCCTAAATACCCTGATGTTCTTGCATCTTTGTATCCTAGCACTCTTTGGTGTTCATGAGTCTAGTGTTGCATGATTAAAACTATTTTCGTGCCTTCTATTGTTCAAGGTTTAACCTTTTGTATCCTCCATCAACCCATCAAGCATATCCTTTCATCATGCCCTTTGTCATTTAGACCCAATGCTCAAAGATTCCTTAGAAAACAAATCATTCTTGTCCTGTTTCGTGTCGATTTATGTAGGACACATTATTTCCTACCTTTCGACAGGTATCCTCCTATTGACTTCAACACTCTATCTAGGAAGACAACCCATAAACACATTTAGTGCCTTGGTACTTGTAGACATTAGTGGCAGGTCGCCTTGTTTTTGATCAGGAGTTCTCATTATTGGCTCTTGGTTAATAGATTCTATGAGTGTTTGACGACAAAAGCATCTTTCACACTCACTAGATTGTATTGTGCATCTTCGATACCATCACCATTATTGGTGGCCTTCCTCACATCTGTTAATGGTCTCCATTATTGACTGGCAATCAAATGATTTTGTGCATGTTCAAAATCAATGCATATATTCACATGTATCGATCTATGATGTTTGGTGAAGCAAAAATCAAGACCTTGTGTAGAGGCTTGCATAACTCAACCTTGTTTCCTCTCCCAAGTTGTGTATACTATTTTTTGGAGATAGCTCATTAGAATGATCCTATTATGACACCAGATCTACATTATTCTTATCGGCGGCCAACATCATCATATCTCCTTTATGAGAAAATCACTTTGACATAGCTACTGAGCATGAGAATGCCTGACTCAGGACATGATTTTAGTTGTTTTATATATATTTGTTGTATCATGTTTCTCGTATCACTCGAACCTCCAATCCTCTCTCTCTTCTTGTCGATGAAGGAAAATTACAATTAAGTAAAGTATTTCAGCCATCGTCGTAGCCTCTAATCTCACACTTTAGGGGGCATCTGTTATACAACAAAATGACCCCCTCATCAGCTCAGAGTGGAAAGAGATGATAGCTGAAGAAAAAACCAATATCACAAGCCTTGTTTCCACACTAATGCTGGCTAAACACTGACAACATGCTTTATAAAGCTTCTATGTAATCCTAAGGGAGCATTAGTGACACTACTAACTCTAGTTGTTGGTTTGGGAACAACATTAGTGGATCCTAATGAGAATCTAGAGGTCAAAGGAGCGAATTGACACATAAATATCTCTATATTCCCTCCTAAATATACTCAGAGAAGCAAGGAAACATCTCAAGTTCGACCTATTTTTGGGATTTCTAATCCTAATGAAGGAGGTAAATGGGAAATAATTGAAAATCATGGCAACATCATTGCTTTTACCTTAAGAGACTCATGGACGAACTTGGTAACCCTAACTCAATTGCCACATGAGAAAATCTAGGGCTATGGTGATAGAGGTTAAGGCATTTAAAAGGATAGCTTACTTGATTGTCGAGCATAGTCTCATAACTAAGCATAATAAGTTGGTAAGAAGGGAGAAAGAGAGAGAAGTTGGATGGGTAAGGGAAAGCTGATGCAACAGATGGTTGTAATCACTCTTCCGACATTAACATAAAATTGTAGTTGTTTTGTCTACTCCATGGTGTTGGTACTGTTAGAGCCTAAATCTGCCTTAGGCTAAAGGAAGGCAAAATTCAAGGTAACCACAAACCACGCTCAGTCTGGTAGCTAGCCCTACCAGAATAGGAGAGGGCTCTCTCTGGGTCACACTCAATGAGAGAAAATCAATGGGGCTAGAGATGACTGAAATAGGAAACTGATTTTAGGCTAGTAAACAGATATGAAAGAGGTATTTTGATGAATGACTGAGTTTTCTAGGCTGTATGGGGACAAAGGACAACATGAGCTGAGAAATTAAACCAAAGATAGAGATTGTCTCTCGAGGCATGATAGGTAGTAAGTTTAGCAATCAAATTTGAATAATATGGAGTGGAAAGACTGTATGAGAAGCTAAAAAGGGTATAGGTGATGAATCCTTTTTAGACAGAAGAGGAACACAGAACATGAATGCTTTCCCAAGGCAGAGCAACTAACTGGATTCTGCCTCTCATACTTAAAAAGCATTCAACTGGAAATGAAATATGAATGAATTGCAAAACATTACAAGTTACATATGAAACAGAAAGAAGAAACAAATTGCTAAACTCACACTGCATGAGTCTCCTGAATTAGAGCTATATCATTTCATTAAAATCTCTACCAAAACTGTACAATACAAGTGCTGGTTTTTTCCTCCACAGTGCTCCTAGAAATACCAACCAACCAACCCCTTACCAAATGACTCTCAATACAATAAATAAGTTTTGCTATGAGAAAGTCGATCAACCCAAGAAATGAAAAGCCAACCATCAGCAGTTACAAAAATGACAAAACTGTAGCGTAGATTTTTGGACGACTGCTCGCCTTCCTTTGCCACTTGGATAGAAGCCAACCTTTAGAGAAAATACTTTCAAACTTTTCCTTAGGTGCCAGGAAAAATGTAGTGTAAATGAACGGGCCCACTTGGAGAAAATCGAGAATTGAAATTTTGGGGAGCGGAAGTGATTTTGGCCTTTGGGTCTTTTTGCGTCGTGCCCAAAACTGTATGCATCGTGCCACTTTGGAGGCAGTTTTGAGGTACTTGTTGAAGTCCAAATTGTGCCCAAGTGTGCTTGTTAGAAATCCCTACCTGTTTACTTTCTAACCGAAGTAGAATTTCTTAGTTTGGTGCTCATATTCCACTCCAAAACTTCAATCTCCCAAGACTGCTTCCTGTGTGTCAAAATAGGGGCAGAGAGGTCATTTTTTGAGTGTTTTTGACCTCCTGAGGACTCAAAACTTGCCCAAACTTCTTGGTCATGCACCAGTAGTTATGATTTTTCATGCTGAATCTAAAAATGTAATTGTTTGCCATTTAGAGCTCCCTAGCATAATTGCGCGCCAATGGTGCAGCGCACAGGGAAAAAAAAACCCTATTTGTGCACAAAAATTTGTCAAAAGACCAAAAATGGCCCAATGTTTTTGAAATTTGGGCTGGAGCTTCTCTATGAAGTGCCATGCTGGGCCAAAGAGGCTTCAGCCAAGATTCGGAGCTAATCTTGCTCTTTTTGCCTCTTTTGCCTTTTTGTCGCTCTCCTCAATTTCGCCTTCAAATTCCTTATCTGAGCCTTTGAACTCATGTTACGTGCCCTATAGTGATAAACCATATGCCTCAATAATGTTTTTTCCTTGTCGGCCTTCTCTAGCGGTCCCTCAAGGTGGATGTTGATCTGCTCGAGCCAAGACTCTCTATCATTATTAATCTCTTGCTCTAATGGAGTGAGCTCAATCCTCCTCTATTGGGCAGATTGGCGATTCTCGCAGATGTTTTACAGCTCCATGATCTCCTACTTGTCTTCGAGCTGTTTATTCTTTCGCTCCAAGTACCTGATAATCCACTTAGCCCTCTCCAAATTGACAAACAAGGCTTGGATCTCTGTATGATGCTCCTAGACGGTCCTTCTAAGTTTGGCACGCTCCACATCTGTATCATCATCATGAATGAGAATGAAGTCAACCTCTCGTTCACTTGATGGCCCCTTGTCATGCATGGGCTCCTTGGCCCTGTCCTGTACCTGTGTTGCCGATGTCGGAAGCGAGGCCCCTTCCACCCCGGGTGGAGATAACACTCGCTTTGCTGCTGCGAACAAATGTCTAATGCCTCTCTGATATGTGATGAATACCGGCACACTAGCGGTCTCATGGCACTCATACTAATGAGAAGGACCACCTATCTCATGTTCAAGCTCTGATAGTACCTGTGAAGTGCTAAAGAGGTCACGGGAGATGAAATCATCCCAAGTAATGCCTTGTAATCCCAGCTGATGAACCACCAAAATCTTAATAAGAGCAAAATGATAAACACTGTTAAGTTGCTGGTGAGAGTTTTCTGCTACATGAAGGTGTTCATCCTCTCTATGTTCCTGCAAATGAAATATGGGATGTTCACCATCCGTACCCTGGTAAAATGCATGAGCAACCTGATGTGATAAGCATATAAATGAGAGAACCTCCCCTCAAAGCTGAAATATTTCATGATTAACTTCATTAGTGGAGCATATTCATCTTTCAGATATCGAAATGGAAAGACTCTTTTGAGTTGCCTGAAGAAACCGGCGTTAATGTATGGCTCATAATGTTGCCGATCAACCTTCTGTTTCTTGTGCCATGGTTCTCCAACGTTCAGTATGCTGGTTGCTAATGAGATAGATTCAGGTGTAAGTGTGAAGGTGACACCGGCTAAGATAGCGTGATCTCCATGTAAGTTAAGCACAAAAGGACGAGCCAACTCATGATGAAATCAAACACTAGCCACCTTTTGACAAAACTCAAAACATGACAGATGCTGGAAACATGACATAGCAAGAGGGCAGGCCTGCAATTTTGTAAGGGTGGTTGGTCCTTCCCTAACATGTTTGCCACTTTTATGAGGTCTCCGGAGAGCCTGTTCTTCTAAGGATGAGTCACTTTGGGTTTCCATTTCATAATCCAATGAATGCTCAAATGTCATGACTGTTGTATATGGACTGTGCTTGGACTGCCCTTTGATGATGTATGAAACTCTATGTTGTTATGAATTCTGCCACCAAGGGGAACAATGCAAAAGGGACTGTTAGGAAGGGGAATAATATGAAGGGATTAGGGATTATGGGGAGAAATTTTGTTTAGGGACATGTAGGAGGGTTTGGGGATTTTATAAGGTAGGATTTTTGGGTTTTACATTTGACATATGAGTGGAGGGGATAGGGAATAGGAGTTTAGTAACGTTTTAGGGTAGGGAAAGATGGTAAAAATGGAATAGGGGGGCAGGGAACGATGGAAAGAAGGGAAAGATGAAAGGGAGGAGGAACCTTGGCATCAACACAACAAATTTGCAACCCTAACAACAATGGTTTTGATGACTTCAAGTGGTAGGATTTAAGAGTTTTTATTGCAACTATAAATGGCCATAAACCATCATCATATTCACAAAAATGGATGAGAAACTGAGATGTCGACCCTACCTGGCAATTTCAAGGGATTCAAAGGCGATTTGTTGCAATTTGGAGCAAAATCTAGCCTTTATGGGTGTGCGCCGCGCAGCATACCCAGTGCGCCGCGCCGTTTGTGTGTGCCACGCCTGTGTTGTTTTAACACTGTGTGGTCACGCCCAGTGCGCCGCGCTCCCTCAATGCACTGCGACCCTTTGCTTGTGTGCCGCGCCTGTCAAAACACCTCCAACCTCACCCAAAATGCTTGCTAGCTCTCACAATCACTTTGAAATGCTTCTCTCTAACCTTGGTGTGCAAAATGACATGGTTTCTTGTGAAAACTCTATATAAAGGCATTGGAGTCATGGTTTTGATTTTTGTTTCTTCAAAACCCACTTTGGTAATGTTTTGTTTTGGCACCTTTTCCATGATTTAATTCAACTCTATATTTCACTTTTCCCTTTTGGATTTTTAGCTAAAATGATGAAATTTTTGGCACTTTTTTTGCAGGGGTAGCTGACATGGAATTTGGACAAGGAAACCATCACTGCGCCTGAAGAGATCAATTCGAAACTTTTTGAAAATTATCACAAATGACACACTGTTGACTTTTCTTCAAAACAGAGTTTTGAAGAACAGTCGTCATTTGTCAACATGATGATGAAAATCTTTAAGTCACAACTTTGTAAGGGCCTCCCTCTGGGTTGCATGGCTTTATTGGACACGGTTGAAGACCAAATTGACTAATCCCTAGACCTAATGACTGAAATGACTCTTGTCCATTAAAAGATGAAACATTAACTATCATGGACTTTAATGAACATTGATGAAAAGACCTAAGCCAGCAGGTGCCAGACATGAGGGGTAAGGGGTAATGACTAAGAAGACCCTCCCTTCAGATTATGGCATGCCCCTAGCGAAATGCAGCTTTGTGGATGGAGCGAGACTGCTAAAAATGAAATGCAGAAAGATTTTTGATCTCTGACAGAGGACTGACAAGACCGACGTTAACATAGGCTCCAATAGGGATGGTAGCTCCAGCTCCTTGGAGGTGCCAAGAACTGTAGATCTTTGGGAGAGCAGATAGTGCCTTTGTCCATTGGGCTATGGAGTCAAAACATGGAAACTGACATTATGTAGATGAACTCTGACTAAAGTCCCAAACTGAAAACCATAATAAAACTAGACGTGACTAAATCCTAACTAACGAACTGGAAAGATGCTCATATTTGAGCTTATTCAGCGAACCTACCCTAATTACTCTTTCCACCACCCGATTAAGTGAGATGGAATAGCCAATGCAACCAAGTAAGCATCATGGCTGATATTTGATTTCTTCCCAAATGCTTTCTGATGCGCAGGAAGAGGGAAGAATCGAAAGGCAACTCCCATGGAAACTTGGAATCAAGTTCACTGCTAACAAACTTGCAAAGCATGAATTGGCTGGATGACTTCAAGAATACTGCAAAAGGATCTTCATAAGCGTCGCCATTGATTTCCATTAACACATTACTACTCTAGTCCAAGTAGTTATCATAACTGGATATTAAAAATTTTCTCACATCTGTGCTGTCTTTCTTTGGTGATAGCAGTAGGCGATCAAAAGGATCCTGAATTTCATGAAGAACTAAACTCTGTTGCTGATTCCAAACAGAATCAAAGCCTCCTTTATTAGTCTCCTCATATGACTGCAAACTTTGGTATGGGCTATGAAATGAACAACCTGTTAAACAAGATAATGAAGGTGACCTTTGAAACAGAGGATTATCAACATTCTCTTTTGTCACATGGTTAGATGATGAAGAAGAATTTTTACAGCAAACATAATGAGCAAAAGGATCATGAAAAACTTGAGGAGACTGCTGTGATGTATCCATTGAAATTGTATAACATCCTATTAGCTGTACATCTTTTTCTTTAGAGATATTATGAAGATTCTACCTTATAAATTGAAATGCTTCGAAACAAAAGGGTATAGAATCTTCTTGTATCATTAGATCATGTATTTGGCTGCCACACCTTCATCTGAAATCTAACCTTCAATTGTGTTTGGTGGCTGCAAATCTGGTGCTAGAGGGGGTTTTATATCCAAAATGATTTCAACAATCATTTCAGGTGAAGATTTCTCCTCAACAACTTGCTCAAGAATTTCGCCATCTATCTCATCCTCAACATTAAAACTGAGAGATTGTTGATTTCCTACAAGCTTTTCATTTGAAGATTTACTATGCAATTTACCCCGCAAAAACTGAAATGATTCAAAACAGAAAGGTAAGGAATCTTCTTGTATCGTTTGATCATATATGCCAGCTTCTATGTCTTCATCTGCAACCTGACTATTAATGGCATTTGGGGTCTGGAACTTTGAATATAAGAAGTCTGGAACAAAGTTTTCATCGCCCTCAAGAGGATCCAAATCAATATTTGTCGATAGCTGATGTTTGATTGCATGGCAATTATCTCTGATGAACTGACATGAATCAAAGCAAAAATGCAAAGATCCTTCACTTACTTCAAAATATGTTGCACTTTCCTCATCGTTTCCATAGATGATATGCATTGGTTGATCACTGTACTCGAGCTGTTGTAAGCGAACTTCCTCATCCCACAAACTAGTTGTTGATTTGTCTGCAAGATTAGCATCTATTTGGAGAGCATAATCATCATTATCATACTGATCAAACTGAGGAAAATCATCAGTATAAAACACGTCATCAAGCATACGTGTCATATCAATAGGTCTTTCTTCTCCAAGATGATCTACAAAACAATCCTTATGACTACTGAGTTAAGAAACAATTTTTTTTGGATCAGCCACTTGTTCATGAATGTCATTTTCATCTTTTGCAGTCATTTTCCTCACCATCTGTTCTACTACACTCACCAAAATGTCAAGCTTTTCCTCTGAAGGTGTAGTTTTCTTTGGATCCACGTTTTTCATCTCTTCTTCTTTCAACCTTGCCATTCTGATAAGCAAATGAGCCTCTACATTTACTGCATTGTTTTACATCTCTTCAAGTGTTGCGAAATTCTTATCTCTCATCTGAAACTCCATTTCCGGATCAAAGGCACCCTGGTAGTGCAAGAGAGCAGATCCAGGAGGGGGTCTTATATCAACCGACATTGAATAATAAACTTGATTAAATCTTGCTGAAAACTATTGTACTGTCTCCCCTGGTAGTCTTTTTCAGCTGATTATACTCTTCTACGGTAAGGAAAAGGTTCTGTCTGATCCTCCACCTGTCAAGAAAAACTTTGATGAACTGCTGTAAATCTGTGATGCTCACATTAGGCAGGGCTTTGAACCAACTCTTGACTTTGCCTTGCAAAGAAAGAGCAAAAAGCCTTATACTGACATCTTCTTCATCAATTTCAAAAAGGTCTAGAAAAGTCTCAACATTCTGCACATGTTGCTCAGCATTGACATTCTTACATTCACCGTCAAATCTTGGCAAGTATAGATCATAGTTTTTGGGGAATGCATGAAGAACAGAAGGTAAAACAAGAGGTTTATACCTATCTGGGATTATAACAACTGTAGGAATATATACAAGAGCTATGGGATCAATTTTGTTTTCTTTAGGCTCGTCACTTTGCAGAGAATCATCATAAGATGTAGGAAAAGTAAGGAGGCTATGATCAAAAGGAAACTTAGTATTTACACTTTTTGAATAGGTTGATTGAAGATTTCGATCACCTTTATCATACAACAAGTTCTGAAAAACTTTCATGGAAGCTTCAAGAATAGCAAAGAAGTAATTCACAAGAAAGCAGAGTAGGTCCTGAATACCATTCCACTTTGGATACCTGAACTTTGTGTAAGATCCTTCCATTTTTGCAGAGAAAGAGTTAGTCCTCTAGTGGAGTCACCATGAAGCACCAATTGCTAGGTTCTTCAGTGAATAGAGTCACCAGGTGAATGATTCCAGCCTTCTTCTGTCCGATCGTTGTCCACCATCAACCATAAGATTTGAACTTGAGATATGTGTTGGGGCAAAACAATCTTCAAGCAAACCATTTTCCTCCCCAGTGGAGTCGCCACTATGTTAGAGCCTAAATCTGCCTTAGGCTGAAGGAAGGCAAAATTCAAGGTAACCACAAACCACACTCAGTCTGGTAGCTAGCCCTACCAGAACAGGAGAGGGCTCTCTCCGGGTCACACTCAGTGAGAGAAAATCTATGGGGTTCAAGATGACCGAAATAGGAAACTGATTTTAGGCTGGTAAACAGATATGAAAGAGGTATTTTGATGAATGACTGAGCTTTCTGGGCTGTATAGGGAGAAAGGACAGCATGAGCTGAGAAATTAAATTGAAGATACAGATTCTTTCTTGAGGCATGATAGGTAGTAATTTTAGCAATCAAATTCAAATAATATGGATTGGAAAGACTATATGAGAAGCTGAAAAGGGCATAGGTGATGAATCCTTTTTAGACAGAAGAGGAACACAGAACATGAATGCTTTCCCAAGGCAGAGCAACTAACTGGATTTTGCCTCTCATACTTAAAAAGCATTCAACTAGAAATGAAATATGAATGAACTGAAAAACATTACAAGTTACATATGAAACAGAAAGAAGAAACAAATTGCTAAACTCACACCACATGAGTCTCCTGAATCAGAGCTATATCATTTCACTAAAATCTCTGCCAAAACTGTAAAATGCAAGTGTTGGTTTTTTCCTCCACACTGCTCCCAAAAATACCAACCAGCCAACCCCTTACCAAATGACTCTCAATACAATAAATACGTTTTTCTATGAGAAAGTCAATCAACCCAGGAAATGAAAAGCCAACCATCAACAGTTACAAAAATGACAAAACTGTAGTGTAGATTTTTGGATAACTACTCGCCTTCCTTTGCCACATGGATATAAGCCAAACTTTAGTGAAAATACTTTTAAACTTTTCCTTAGGTGCTGGAAAAAATGTAGTGTAAATGAATGGGCCCACTTGGAGAAAATCATGAATCAAAATTTTGCGAAGCGGAAGTGATTTTGGCCTTTGGGTCTCTGTGCACTGCGCCCAAAACTGTATGTGTCATGCCAGGTTGGAGGCGGTTTTGAGGTACTTTCTAAAGTCCAAACTATGCCCAAGTGTGCTTGTTAGAAAGCCCTACCTGTCGTCTTTCAAACCAAAGTGGAATTTTTGAATTTGGTGCTCATTTGCACCTCCAAAACTTCAATCTCCCAAGACTACTTCCTGTGTGTCAAAATAGGGGCAGAGAGGTCATTTTTTGAATGTGTTTAACCTCCCAAGGACTCAAAACTTGCCCAAACTTCTCGGCCATGCACCAGTAGTCATGATTTCTCATGTTGAATCCAAAAATGTAAATTTTTTTCCATTTATAGCTCCCTAGCATAAGCGCGCGCCAGTGGCGCAGCGCACAGGGAAAAAAACCTTGTTTGTGCACAAACATTTGTCAAAAGACCAAAAATGCCCCAAATTTTTTGAAATTTGGGCTAGATCTTATTTATGAAGTGCCATGCTGGGCTAAAGAGGTTTCAGCCAAGATTTAGAGCCGATCTTGCTCTTTTTTCCGCTTTTTCCTTTTTGTCACTCTCCTCAATTTCGCCTTCAAACTCCTTATCCGAGCCTTTCAACTCATGTTACATGCCCTGTAGTGATAAACCATATGCCTCAATAATGTTTTTTCCTTGTGAGCCTTCTCTAGTAGTCTCTCAAGGTGGATGTTTATCTGCTCAAGCCAAGACTCTTGGTCATTATTAATCTCTTGCTCTAATGGAGTGAGCTCAATCCTCCTCTGTTGGGCAGATCGGAGATTCTCGCGGATGTTTTGCAGCTCCATGATCTTCTGCTGGTATTCAAGTTGTTTATGCCTCTGCTCCAAGTACCTGATAATTCACTTAGCCCTCTCCAAATTGAGAGAAAAGGCTTGGATCTCTGTTTGCTGCTCCTAGATGGTCCTTCTAAGTTTGGCACTCTCCACATCTGTATCATCATCATGAATGAGAATGAAGTCAGCCTCTCGTTCACCTGATGGCCTCTCGTCATACATGGGCTCCTTGCCCCTATCCTGTACCTGTGTTGCCAATGTCGAAACTGAGGCCCCTTCCATCCCGAGTGGAGATAACACTCGCTTTGCTGCTGCGTACAAATGTCTAACGCCTCTCCGATATGTGATGAATATCGGCACACTAGCAGTCTCATGGAAATCATACTAATGAGAAGGACCACCTATCTCATGTTCAACCTCTGATAATACCTATGAAGTGCTGAAGAGGTCACGTGAGATGAAATCATCCCAAGTAATGCCCTGTAATCCCAGCTGATGAACCACCAATATCTTAATAAGAGCAAAATGATAAACACTGTTAAGTTGCTGGTGAGGGGTTTTGTGCTGCATGAATGTGTTCATCCTCTCTATGTTCTTGCAAATGAAATATGGGATGTTCATCATCCGTACCCTGGTAAAATGCATGAGCAACCTGATGTGATAAGAATATAAGCGAGAGAACCTCCCCTCATAGCTGAAATATTTCTTGATTAACTTCATTAGTGGAGCATATTCATCTTTCAGATATCGGAATGGAAAGACTCTTTTTAGCTACCTCAAGAAACCAGCCTTAATGTATGGCTCATAATGTTGCCTATCAACCTTCTATTTCTTGTGCCATGGTTCTCCAACATTTGGTATGCCGGTTGCTAATGAGACAGATTCAGGTGTAATTGTGAAGGTGACACCGGCTAAGATAGCGTGATCTCCATGTAAGTGAAGCACAAAAAGATGAACCAACTCATGATGAAATCGAACACTAGCCACCTTTTGACAAAACTCAAAACATGACAGATGCTAGAAGCATTACATAGCAAGAGCGCAAGCCTGCAATTCTGTAAGGGTGGTTGGTTCTTCCCTAACATGTCTACCACTTTTATGAGGTCTCCGAGGAGCCTGTTCTTCTGAGGATGAGTCACTTTGGGTTTCCATTTCATAATCCGATGAATGCTCAGATGCCATGACTGTTGTATATGGACTATGCTTGGACTACCCTTTAATGATGTATGAAACTCTGTGTTGTTATGAATTCTACCACCAAGGGGAACAATGCAAAAGGGACTGTTAGGAAGGGGAATAATATGAAGGGATTAGGGATTATGGGGAGAAATTTGTTTAGGGACATGTAGGAGGGTTTGGGGATTTTATAAGGTAGGATTTTGGGGTTTTACATTTGACAAATGAGTGGAGGGGATAAGGTTGACAAATGAGTGGAGGGGATAAGGAATAGGAGTTTAGTAATTTTTTAGGGTAGGGAAAGATGGGAAAAATGGAATAGGGGGGAAAGGAATGATGGAAATAAGGGAAAGATGAAAGGGAGGAGGAACCTTGGCATCGACACAACGAATTTGCAACTCTAACAGCAATGGTTTTGATGAATTCAAGTGGTAGGGTTTAATATTTTTTATTGCAACTTTAAACAGCCATAAACCATCATCATATTCACAAAAATGGATGAGCAACCGAGATGTCAACCCTACCTGGCAATTTCAAGGGATTCAAAGACGATTTGTTGCAATTTGGAGTAAAATCAGGACTTTATGGGTGTGCACCATGCAGCATACCCAGTGCGCTGCACCATTTGTGTGCGCCATGCCCGTGTTGTTTTAACACTGTGTGGTCACACCCAGTGCGCCGTGCCCCTCTGCCAGTGTGCCACGCCTGTCAAAACACCTCCAACCTCACCCAAAATGTGCGCTAGCTCTCACAATCACTTTGAAATGCTTCTCTCTAACCTTGGTGTGCAAAATGACATGGTTTCTTGTGAAAACTCTATATAAAGACTTTGGAGTCATGGTTTTGATTTTTGTTTCTTCAAAACCCACTTTGGTAATGTTTTGTTTTGGCACTTTTTCCATGATTTAATTCAACTCTGTATTTCACTTTTCCCTTTTGGATTTTTAGCTAAAATGATGAAATTTTTGGCACTTTTATTGCAAGGGTAGCTGACATGGGATTTGGCCAAGGAAAGCATGATTGCGCCTAAATAGATCAACTAGAAACTTTTTGAAAATTATCACAAATGACACGCTATTGACTTTTCTTCAAAACAGAGTTTTGAAGAACAGTCGTAATATGTCAACATGACGATGAAAATGTTTAAATCACAACTTTGTAAGGGCCTCCCTCTGGCTTGCATGGCTTTATTGGACATGGTTGAAGACCAAATTGACTAATCCCTAGACCTAATGACTGAAATGACTCTTGTCCATTAAAATATGAAACATTGACTGTCATGGACTTTAATGAACATTGATGAAAAGACCTAAGCCAACAAGTGCCAGACATGAGGGATAAGGGGTAATGACTGAGAAGACCCTCCCGTCAGATTATGGCATGCCCCTAGCAAAATGCAGCTGAGTGGATGGAGCGAGACTGCTAAAAATGAAATGCTGAAAGAGTTTTGATCTCTGACAAAGGACTGACAAGACCGACTTTAACATTGGCTCCAATAGGGATGGTAGCTCCAGCTCCTTGGATGTGCCAAGAACTACAAATCTTTGGGAGAGTAGATAGTGCCTTCGTCCATTGGGCTATGGAGTCAAAACATGGAAACTAACATTATGCAGACGGACTCTGACTGAAGACTCAAAGTGAAAACCATAATAAAACCAGACATGACTAAATCCTAACTAACGAACTAGAAAGATGCTCATATTTGAGCTTATTCAACAAACCTACCCTAATTACTCTTTCCACCACCCAATCAAGTGAGATGGAACAACCAATGCAACCAGGTAAGCATCATGGCTGATATTTGATTTCTTCCCAAATGCTTTCTGATGTGCAGGAAGAGGGAAGAATCGAAAGGCAACTCCCATGGAAACTTGGAGTCAAGTTCACTGCTGACAAACTTGCAAAGCATGAAGTGGCTGGATGACTTCAATAATACTGCAAAAGGATCTTCATAAGCATTGCCATTGATTTCCATTAACACATTACTACTCTGGTCCAACTAATCTTCATAGCTAGATATTAAAATTTTTCTCACATCTGTGTTGTCTTTCTTTGGTGATAGCAGTAGGCTGTCAAAAGGATCCTGAATTTCATGAAGAACCAAACTCTGTTGCTGATTCCAAATAGAACCAAAGCCTCCTTTATCAATCTCCACATATGACTGCAAACATTGGTATGGGCTATGAAATGAACAACCTGTTAAAGAAGACAATGAAGGTGACCTTTTGAAACAAAGGATTATCAATATTCTCTTTTTTCGCATGGTTAGCTGATGAAGAAGAATTTTTATAGCAAACATAATCTAACACATGAGCAAAAGGATCATCAAAAACTTAAGGAGACTACTGCGATGTATCTATTGAAATTATATGACATCCTATTGGTTGTACATCTTTTTCTTTAGAGATATTACGAAGATTCTGCCTTATAAATTGAAATGCTTCGAAACAAAAGGGTATAGAATCTACTTGCATCATTAGATCATGTATTTCAGCTACCACACCTTCATCTGAAATCTGACCTTCAATTGTGTTTGGTGGTTATAAATCTGGTGCTAGAGGGGGTTTTATATCCAAAATGATTTCAACAATCATTTCAGGTGAATATTTCTCCTTAACAACTTGCTCAAGAATTTCACCATCTATCTCATCCTCAACATTAAAACTGAGAGATTGTTGATTTCCTACAAGATTTTCATTTGAAGATTTACTATGCAATTTACCCCGCAAAAACTGAAATGATTCAAAATAGAAAGGTAAGGAATCTTCTTGTATCATTTGATCATATATGCCAGCTTCTATGTCTTCATGTGCAACCTGACTATTAATGGTATTTGGGGGCTGGAACTCTGAATATAAGAATTCTGGAACAAAGTTTTCATTGCCCTTAAGAGGATCCAAATCGAGATTTGTCGATAGCTGATGTCTGATTGCATGGAAATTATCTCTGATGAACTGACATGAGTCAAAGCAAAAAGGCAAATATCCTTCACTTACTTCAAAATCTGTTGCACTTTCCTCATCGTTTCCATAGCTGATATGCATCGGTTGATCACTGTACTCGAGTTGCTGTAAGCGAACTTCCTCATCCCACAAACTAGCTATTGATTTATTTGCAAGATTAGCTTCTATTTGGAGAGCATAATCATCATCATCATACTGATCAAACTGAGGCAAATCGTCAGTATAAAACACGTCGTCAAGCATACATGTCATATCAACAGGTCTTTCTTCTCCAAAATGATCTACAAAACAATCCTTATGACTACTGAGATAAGAAACAAAATGTTTTGGATCAGCCACTTGTTCATGAATGTCATTTTCATCTTTTGCAGTCATTTTCCTCACCATCTCTTCTACTGCACTCACAAAAATGTCAAGCTTTTCCTCTAAAGGTGTAGTTTTCTATGGATCCACGTTTTTCATCTCTTCTTCTTTCAACCTTGCCCTTCTGATTAGCAAATGAGCCTCTACATTTACTGCATTGTTTTGCATCTCTTCAAGTGTTGCGACATTATTTTCTCTCAGCTGAAACTCCATTTCCGAATCAAAGGCACCCGGGTAATGAAAGAGAGCAAATCCAGGAGGGGGTCTTATATCAACTGAAATTGAATAATAAACTTGATTAAAGCTGGCTAAAAACTATTGTACTGTCTCCCCTGGCAGTCTTTTCAGTTGATTATACTCTTCTACGATAAGGAAAAGGTTCTGTCTGATCCTCCACCTGTCAAGAAAAACTTTGATTAACTGCTGTAAATCTGTGATGCTCAAATCAAGCAGGGCTTTGAACCAACTCTTGACTTTGCCTTGCAGAGAAAGAGCAAAAAGCCTTATACTGACATCTTCTTCATCAATTTCAAAAACATCTAGAAAAGTCTCAAGATTTTGCACATGTTGCTCAGCATTGACATTATTACATTCATAGTCAAATCTTGGCAAGTATAGATCATAGTTTTTGGGGAATGCATGAAGAACAGAAGATAAAACAAGAGGTTTATACCTATCTGGGATTATAACAGCTGTAGGAATATATACAAGAGCTATGGGATCAGTTTTGCTTTCTTTAGGCTCATCACTTTGCAGAGAATCATCATAAGATGTAGGAAAAATAAGGAGGCCATGATCAAAGGGAAACTTAGTATTTACGCTTTGTGAATGGGTTGATTGAAGATTTTGATCACCTTTATCATACAACAAGTTCTGAAAAACTTTCAGGATAGCTTCAAAAATAGCAAAGAAGTAATTCACAAGAAAGCATAGTAGGTCCTGAATACCATTCCACTTTGGATACCCAAACTTTGTGTAAGATCCTTCCATTTTTGCAGAGAAAGAGTTAGTCCTCCAGTGGATTCACCATGAAGCACCGATTGCTGGGTTCTTTAGTGAATAGAGTCACCAGGTGAATGATTTTAGTCGTCTTCTGTCTGATCGTTGTCCACCATCAACCATCAGATCTGAACTTGAGATATGTACTGGAGTCTTCACGCAAACCATTTTCCTCCCCACTGGAGTCACCACTATGCTAGAGCCTAAATCTGCGTTAGGATGAAGGAAGGAAAAATTCACGGTAACCACAAACCACACTCAGTCTAGTAGCTAGCCCTACCAAAACAGGAGAGGGCTCTCTTCAGGTCACGCTCAGTGAGAGAAAATCAATGGGGCTGGAGATGACCGAAATAGGAAACTGATTTTAGGCTAGTAAACAGATATGAAAGAGGTATTTTGATGAATGACTGAGTTTTCTGGGCTGTATGGGGAGAAAGGACAGCATGAGATGAGAAATTAAATCAAATATACAGATTGTTTCTTGAGGCATGATAGGCAATAAGTTTAGTAATCAAATTCAAATAATATGGAGTGGAAAGACTGTATGAGAAGCTAAAAAGGGCATAGGTGATGAATCCTTTTCAGATAGAGGAGGAACACAAAACATGAATGCTTTCCCAAGGCAAAGCAACTAACTGGATTTTTCCTCTCATACTTAAAAAGCATTCAACTGGAAATGAAATATGCAAAACATTACAAATTACATATGAAATAGAAAGAAGAAACAAATTGCTAAACTCACACCACGAGTCTCCTGAATCAGATCTATATCATTTCATTAAAATCTCTGCAAAAAATGTACAATGCAAGTGTTGGTTTTTTCCTCCACACTGCTCCCAGAAATACCAACCAACCAACCCCTTACCAAATGACTCTCAATACAATAAATAAGTTTTTCTATGAGAAATTCGATGAACCCAGGAAATGAAAAGCCAACCATCAACAGTTACAAAAATGACAAAACTGTAGCGTAGATTTTTGGATGACTACTCACCTTGCTTTGCCCCTTGGATAGAAGCCAACCTTCAGTGAAAATACTTTTAAACTTTGCCTTAGGTGCCAGGAAAAATGTAGTGTAAATGAATGGGCCCACTTGGAGAAAATCGGGAATCAAAATTTCGCAGAGCGGATGTGATTTTAGCCTTTGGGTCTTTGTGTGCCGCGCTCAAAACTGTATGTGTCATGCCACTTTGGAGGTGGTTTTGAGGTATTTTTGGAAGTTCAAATTGTGCCCAAGTGTGTTCGTTAGAAAGCCCTGCCTATCTACTTTCGAACCAAAGTGGCATTTCTGAATTTGGTGCTCATTTGCCCCTCCAAAACTTCAATCTCCCAATACTGCTTCCTGTGTGTCAAAATAGGGGTAGAGAGGTCATTTTTTGAGTGTTTTTGACCTCCTGAGGACTCAAAACTTTCCCAAACTTCTCAGCCATGCACCAACAGTCATGATTTTTCATGCTGAATCCAAAAATGTAACTTTTTTCCCCTCTGCCTGTGCGCCACACCTGTCAAAACACCTCCAACCTCACCCAAAATGCGGGCTAGCTCTCAAAATCACTTTGAAATGCTTCTCTCTAACCTTGGTGTGCAAAATGACATGGTTTCTTGTGAAAACTCTACATAAAGACATTCGAGTCACAGTTTTGATTTTTGTTTCTTCAAAACCCGCTTTGGTAATGTTTTGTTTTGGCACTTTTTCCATGATTTAATTCAACTCTGTATTTCACTTTCCCCTTTTGGATTTTTAGCTAAAATGATGAAATTTTTGGCACCTTTTTTGTAGGGGTAGCTGACATGGCATTTGGCCAAGGAAACCATGACTGTGCCTGAAGAGATCAACTGGAAACTTTTTGAAAATTATCACAAATGACACACTGTTGACTTTTCTTCAAAACAGAGTTTTGAAGAACAGTCGTAATCTGTCTACATGACGATGAAAATATTTAAATCACAACTTTGTAAGGGCCTCCCTCTGGCCTGCATGGCTTTGTTTGGCATGGTTGAAGACCAAATTGACTAATGCCTAGACCTAATGAATGAAATGACTCTTGTCCATTAAAAGATGAAACATTGGCTGTCATGGAATTTAATGAACATTGATGAAAATACCTAAGCTAGCAGGTTCCAGACATGAGGGGTAAGGGGTAATGACTGAGAATACCCTCTCGTCAGATTATGGCATGCCCCTAGTGAAATGCAGCTGAGTGGATGGAGTGAGACTCCTAAAAATGAAATGCAGAAATAATTTTGATCTCTGACGGAGGACTGACAAGACCGACTTTAACAGCTACTATCATTCATTTACTTGTTTGTCCAATACCTTTTAGCATGAGTAGCTTAGTTATGTGTAACTATATGTCTTTTATGTATTCATGTATTAGTTATCAAGGTTGTATGTTGTGATTATGCTTGTCTCTTCTATGTGCAAGACTTAATCTGGAGCCAGCTCAGGGGACTTCCACCTAGCTGCATTGCACTCTCCAGCAAATCTAAATGGAGGGCTGAGGTAATCAATCTGTCTTGCTTTGATAGTTAGTTATTGTTTATGGACATGCATGTAACTTTGTGACAATTGCAGATAATCTTACAGTTTGCCAAAGGTCCCGGGAAGAGCTTGGAGGGTATCTTCATTCTCCATACACCGTGCATTTTATCCTATAGAAGAGTTTGTTATAGTTCGCCCTCTGAAATGTCTGCCCAATGGACATATCTTTCACGTCAAGAGGAAGTTTTGGGATCACTTGTCACAAATCATGTATGATGGTGACAACAAAGTGGTCGGGCCTGAGCACTTAGATTAATTCCATGCACTCATGCAAGGCATGGAAGATTTTAATGAAATAGAGGTTTGTTCATTGCTCACTCACACACTTCATGACCACCCATGAAAATGGAATGGCACGCTACCTCGTAACTTCATGCACTCATTCAAGCAGTTCAGTGATCTAATCATATTTGTTTTCCACCATTTTGATCATGAAGTGTTTGATAAAAAATTGTTAAAATAATCGAAGGTCTTGCACAAATCACCTATGGAGTTTTTAGAGCACTTCTTTCTATTCATGTTTGAAGCCCCAAAAAGTAAGCTAAAATTTCAGTATCTCATGGACATATTCAAATACTATCTTGTCCAATCTGTCAATCCCAAGAATAAGTTCAGTCTTAAACCCCACTCAGCATACTTCACTGACGGAATTATGCAATAATAGATGGGCACGATCATTGTCACAAGTGATTGTCCACCATCCCCTCATCAAACAATTCCACCATCAGAGAGTGATGTGGAAGAGCATGCACACACATTTGTTCAACCATGACATCCTCCCAACATCACTCCTTCCAATTTTTGCATACACTTGGTTGTGATTCCCATATCGCGTCACATGTATTTTGTACTTCAACCTCCATCTTCGAACTAGGATAATCCTCTGGATAATATTGTCTTGTGTTCTTCCGTTCTAGACTCTACATCTATTTTGAATAAGGATTGATCTATCGAAGGAGTTGGTGTTGCACAACCAACATGTGCCAAAATTCATGAAGATCATGATTGGGAGCTTGAACATCCACCTGTAGCAGAGGACCATCCTTGTCTATTCATACCTAATCCATTTTTTCATGACATCCTTAGTGATCCTGCCATCCCTGCTTTTTCATGTGTATCTCCATCCATAGAAGCGCCCATTGTTGATAATTCGCAGGACACACCGGATGTTAGTCCATCACTTGACAATAGAGGGGACTGATCATTCTTTGAACATCCACTTGATTTTTCAACTATCTTTTCCAAAAATACAAAATAAGGACATTGTTGATTCTCATCTACCCCTCTATGTGATTAATCGAATCATGTGGATGTCGACCAACATTTTGCATTTTCAGATCTTAGCTGTCGTAAACTCTTCACCCCATCATCTGATCACAATGTTGATTCACTCTTCGTTAGTCCATCTAAGACACTGGTCTACGATGATCCATATGTCAATGAAGATGAAACCCCCCAGATTGTCGAGGCACTTCACCCCGAGCTAATGGTTATGTCAGGCCCTTGCTATCGTGAGGTTGGTTTCACTTTTGATCAGGAAAATTTTCAAACATGAAAGACTCCTCATCACTCATCTGTATGCACTAAAGATCAATCTAACACTCAGATTTCACTCCCTCCACTTGAAATACAGGATCCTATTTCTCATGCATTGGAGGATTCGTACTTAGCAAGCACACTCGCGCAATGTAGGTGGTCTACCTTCCTCATGTAAGCTTGCATATCACAGTCAAGAGTGTGCATATGCTTAACATCTGCACATAGTGTCACGCAACATCATGGTATGTCCACAAACTTCATTTCATGTACTTTCACTCATTTTTGTTGTATGGATGCTTGTAAGCTTGAAGTGTGTCTATCTTTATTGTTGTGCTTTTCACAACTGTTGGTCCGTGTTATAGAAATTTTTGGGCACTTCAACCCCAATTATAAATGTCCATAAACTGACGGCTCCTAATTCCCTAAAAGTGTTGCTTCACTGCCTAAAGGAACAAGGTCAGCTGATTACATCATCTCCTAGAAGTTCTCTACTGAAAACTGCTCATAAATGGTTAAAACTGGACCATACTGAAAGCCCAATGTAGAGGGTGTGATGCATATCACCTTCCCAGTGTACAAGGTGTGATGCATACTGAATTGCTCCTCTATAGGGTGCGATGATTGGGAATGGACAAATGGCAGGGACAAAATGCGAGGTGGAAGATCATGGAATCTTCTAGAAGCTTCCCCTCTGACACTTGCCTCTCTGTTCTCGACCAGGGATGAGTAAGAGATCATCATTCTCCAAGTGGAAGCAGGAAATATCAGAGAGAGGACACTAATCAAGATCCCAGAAGATGACTCACCTCCCTATAATCATCTATATATGGATCCCTCATCACAGACATCTAGAGGCTGGAATTTTGTATCTTATAGAGAAGTGTTGTTGGTTTTCTGGTGTAATTTCATAGTTTTGAGGTGAAGAAGGGCCTTCTTGTTGGAGGATGATGCTGGGCCAGAACATATGGTTGTAATCCTCTTGCTACTTTTCATCTTAATAAAGCTATTCAAGTTTTCCTCCATATTCTTGTATGTTTCTTTATATATGCATTTGTATGGTTAACACACATCTGGTCCTGTGTTATTTATGAATATAGATCTTTGTTATTCGATAGTAGTATGTTGCTATGATTCCACAGGTGCTCTTTGAAGCTGGGCAGACAAAGAAGAAACGACAAAGCTCTATCGGGAAGGAGAGGAAATCAAGCGCAAGACTAAATTGGTCTCCTTGGTTCCACTCCTATATATTTTCATAAAGGAAAACGAAAGTAGACTTTACTTGTTTGTTTCTAAAATAGCCACCAATATTAGTGGGAACAGCAGCATCCAAGTGGACACTATTCCCAGTAACAAAATGGTGATTCCATTGGGGAGCGACTAGATTGTTTGTTAGCCTATCTATCTTTGTTTCTTTTATAAACTTACAGACGAAGCCTGAAGCCAAGCTAGCTAGCCTTCAAACTGCATTTGTTATACAAATGAAAGGTAGATCAATGTTGCTTCAATCTATCTCCAGGTTTTGTTTATGAACTAAACAATCGATCTGCAAACAATATAATTTCCCTAAGTGGTGGCTCTAGTAACCTCTTTAGATCACGCTTGTGTTTTACATATATTAAACATTACTTGGCCTAAATCCCTGAACTGAATTGCAAACTGTGAGTGAAAACATGTTTAAAGTCTCGCACTAGTACCATCGCACCCTGCCTTCAAGGCAGACTGTATGCATCGCACTTCCCGAGTGCAGTAGGTGCACTGCATACTGAATTCAAAGTGTGACAGGTGAGATGATCAGGGAAGGTTAAATTTACCTTCAAACGGTGGTTTTTTCTCACTATTTTCAGTCCTATTCAGGAGTTTTGCTATCTGTAGTCAATGTATCTCTGTGAAAACCCCCTTCTCTTGCATTATTCCACCTCCTTAGTGCAAAGAACTGTAAGTGTTTTTATGTATTGTGCACCATTTTCAGTTCTCTTTTGCAAAAAAGTAGCATAGTCGAACTATCGTTTCTAGATCTGAAAGTGTCGTAGCTGTCATTTTCAGTTTTAGAAGACAATCCCATTGTTCTTGATAGTCAATTATATAGTTACTATTGCTTATGATTTGAATTAGTATTTTTTAAAGTGTCGAAAGGCAATTTTCATTTCAAAATCGCAAAGTGTCTCTCTTACCTTCACTCCATTTTGAAAAGAAATTTGTTGAGTATTGTCGCTTTAAAAGTAATTCAGATTTGCACATAGCTTTCTTATCATCATTCATACATTAAGAAGGCTGAAAACAAATACATGCACATGCATTTGCATTTAGACTACTTGGGTTGATTTAGGACAGTGCATTTAGCGTGTGCTCTGTGCTCTTTGTTGAAAGATTCTTAACTTTCTTTCCTTAGTAGCTAGGATTTCATTGCCAAAAGAAGAATAAACGTTTGTTTATCATCTTAGACTGCATTTTAGGAATTATATACACATCACGCGGTGAACCTGAAAGGAAAATTGTTAAGCAAGATCAAATTAAAATAAATTTAATGAATCTAACAACGCTTTGGAACCTAATGCACAACATCTAGAGGTCAAAGCTAGAGACATATTTTGGCGTCGTAAAACCTGGTAACTGTTGTTTTCATTGTTGGTTGGGTGATTCCTCCACTCTGAGACGGCAAGTTCCAGTACGGACTTGTGCTCCCACGTACCATCAAGTATATTTTGGCAGACCACAATAGGCTGCATCCTTTATCCTTAGGAAGCCATGTTTGCTTCCCTATTGATCGCAATGCACTGAACACAACATTCGGGAAGATTTACTACCGTACCGTAAAATGTATTCTGCAGTTTTTTGATTGGTTTGGTAATCCTCTCTGCCTAGATCTCCATAGAATTCCATTTTGCTCCTTTTTAGACTCCTTAAAGGAAAAGGTCCTCTGAGCACTTGTCACTTTAGGCTCAATAAAAATCGAACGCGACTAGAGTCATCTTTTGTTTTTTCTCGACTCTTTAAAATTGAAAAAAAAAGTTGTGTCAAACCGTCTAAAAATTTATTTTAAATCGGAATAACATCACAAATTCCCTCGTTGGTCTTTAGGTTGAGAAAATGGATTCTACCAACCAAGGATTTCCCCTTGGAGGAAATCCTAGTCCCTTCTCCTCTTAAGGAGATGTTGGTGCACCCCATATGGCCACTTTGTCACTTCCGGGGTTAACAATTGGTTTACCTGTCTAGCTCTTCTCTACCTCTGTCATTCAGAATCCCGTAATTCCTGAACAATCAATTCAGCAACTAGATGACACTAGAGTTGCCTACCAACCTTCTACTTTGTCTGATTCTCCCTCTCCTCCTTCCTCTTCGCTTGATAAAGCCGATAAAGCTGAAAATCAAGTGATTGAGAAGAAGAAGAAGCAGAAAGAGAAAAATGAAAAGAAGAAAAAGGAACCAAAATCGAAAGGGGGCAACCAAGCGTCATCTAGTGAAAATCCTCACACCGCACCATCAAAACCTACCTTGTGTCATTTGCAATGGAGACCAGTATCACCGAGATTGTCCCTGCATCCCTCAGATCTCAAGGGACTGGTCTCCTCATTTGCACAATCCGGTGGCGTCAACCTCTGATGATCATGTTGAATGCACGCCATCATCCAGTGAAAGTGAAGCACATGGACAAAAAAGGAATCCCAGATTTCCTTGTAAATTGTGTGAAGACAATCACGCCGTCCACCGTTGTCCCCTCCTTGACGAAGCTCAAAGAGTTTTGGATGACCGTCCTGCTTCACCGCTACGGCTTCCTCCTGGATATAGAAAACTCTTGCCAAGTCCTCCACTGGTTGAAAATTTGGCTGACCAGTCATTGTGGTCGGACGAAGTGTCTATCATTGAACATAAACCCTCTAAATCCATACTAGACGAAAGTCAAAAGGTCGAGACGGAAGTTGACCCGGTCTTTCCTTCAGAGTGTTCATCTTCGAATGATACCATCACTGAAGAGAAAGAGAATGACACCGTTCAAATTCTTTTCATAAACACAGATTCCAATGAACTTGGGGGTAGTCCACCCGTTCCTTTATCGTAGGAAGGAAGTTCATCAGAGTCATATCCGGCCGTCTATTCGGTCCCACCACCAAGCAACCTAGTCGTTTCCTTCGACTCTAATCTACTAGGCAGACCCCGTTTACCAGCTAGTGTACCATTCAGAATCATTGTACAAGCTTACATAATGGTCATGGCTGGTACCATCATCGATGAAGGGGCTTCTGTGAGTATCCTTTTCTCAACTGCTTGGAAAGTGCTTGGTTCACCATCGCTTTTGCCTGAAATGAGAAATCTGACAGGCTTTGACAAAGGAACCAGTCGACCTTTAGGGATCCTTCCAAATGTGCCCATTACTTTGAGAAGGAAAATCGTTCACATGAACGTGAAGGTAGTTCAAGGACCCTTAGATTATAACCTACTCCTTGGATGTGACTATATTTATTGCATGGGAGCCATCGTCTCCTCACTCTTTAGAGTAATGTGTTTTCCGCACGAAGGCAGAATGGTCAAGCTCGTGGACCAAATGTCATTCCCCAGTTCACACAACGCAAATAGTCAAATGCCATCCCTAAATGGTCTTTTTAGGCAAGGAATTTCTCATCGATCTCCAGTCCGTCCACCTGATGAGCGCGAGTGATTAAGGAGGATGTGACTGAAACCCAGGGGGCATGCACGCTGGTCTGTTTTGGTAGGGAAACCTTGGGTATAGAGGGGGTTTTCACGAGGGATATATGACTAGTCTCACAGCCGTCCTCACAGAAAATGGGATTACGCTGGAATAAGATACCTTCGTTAAGGTTATGTTGAGTGGCATGCGATCGCACCACTCCCCTTTGTCTATTTTGGTAGGCATTGCCATGGAAGCTTTCTGTTTGCTACGCAGATGGAACTTTCGTGGTAACCTGGAAAATTTTCGCTATACCTGGGGGCATGCAAACCTTTCCGCATGCAAGCAAAGAGTGGCTATTTATTTTTTAAATTTGTAGGACCTCTAACCCTTTAAATCCATAAGGCTAGTCGTTTCCTAACTTGCATAAAGAAAGGATTCGGGGCAAAGCTTTAAAGATGTAAGCCCCTTCAAAATAACATCTTGAATGAGACATTCTTATCATACGACTGATGAGAAATGTTACTGCAGGGTTCAAGATCGTTAAAAAATAAACCCCCCACGAGCAGTTTTAGCGCATAGTTCAAGCTCGTTAAAAAATAAACATAAGTCATGAGCAAATGTTTCCCCCAGCGTTTAAGCTCATTAAAAAATAAACTGGTAAATAACCATTGTGAATGCCTTATCGCCAGCTTTTGAGCCTTGGTCGTGTTCTCATCATCACCTCCACTCTGTTTTTAGCCGATCATTCACCCCTATATGATTGTTTACCCCTTCGAGGAACATCTGCGAAGAGTGATTTTATTAGCCATCCTTGTGACACTGCCGTGATTGGAGAATTCCAAATCTTACCTCGAATCAGCTGCTACCTGAAACCATCACTCGTTCCTCAAAAATGAGTCTCCTTTAAGCTCTTTTCAAGTGACTCGTAAAATATGAAAAGATTGCCGAGCGATTGGCCTCTCCAACTCGTTAAATTCATCAGAAGTGCTATCCCTCCTCTAGATTTTAATATTTTTGGACCTGAGGGATTATTACACAAAAAGCTCGAGCGCTTGTCTTTTTCAGCTCGTTAAAACTATCGAAAATTCATCCCTTTCGTATTATTTTACGCTTTTTCGAACTTAAGGGTTTATATGATGAAAAATAATCATTGGAGTCTCCCTTCCGTCCCTTTTCAGACTCTCTAAAATTGAAAAAGGACAAAGTTATCATTGTCGTTAAACTCGTTAAAATCAATAGCGAAAAACTTGTCCAAATGGACGAGAATGAGTTTCACTATCGCTAGGCTCGTTAAAACATAGTGACAGATTCACCCAAAGGGTGGATTATAGAACAATCATATGTTATCCTCCTCAAGCTTGATAAAAATAAAGAGGTACTAGTTAGCAATGACTGGGGAAAATTTGGGAAGAAAACTTGAAGAAACTTTATTGGTAGCAAGTCGCTCTTGAACATGACACTTTCACTCCACATCCGAGTCAGATTGGGTTATTCATTCACCAGTAATATCACCATTGGTCCATCACACCATCCATATTTGGGGTTAACACTACCAATCCATGTCAGTGTCGCTGGTATGTTCAAGAGAAGTCGCTCAGAGAATTCACCTGTGTCTCATCCGCTGTAATACATTCATGCTCCATTCTTTCATGACCGCCACCTTGAACCCTGTATCATCAGATCGTTTTCACCTCCAAAATCATTTGCTCCATTCCGTGCCATAGATGTGGGATTCATTAAGGCCCTCCTACGATGGGTCACTTCTTGTCGACATTAGCTCATTATCCAAGAAGTTGACCTAGGAACAACCCCTTTCAGTACTTTGAAGCTTGCATGCCTCAATGTCAAGTTTCTCACTTTTGACGACAGGTTTACATCAATGGCCTTCGACCGAGAGATTTTGTGTGGTGTTTGATGCCAAGTCCATTTTTCACACCACGTGAATTGTACTGTAGTACCTTGAGGGTCATTGTCATTATTGGTGATTCCTATCGCGCCTGTTAACAACTTACATCATTGGCTGGTAATCAGGCGATGTCTTTCCATGTTCGAGTCCAAAACATTTATCACATGGATTGACTTGTACTCTGAGTGAAGATTGAATGAGTTTTGAAGACCCTGGATCTAGTTTCATCCATCCAGGCTGCGATTTATTTAGGAATATAAAAACATCAAGTGTACATAATTTCCGAACAGATGATCATCCAAATCAAAGGATGATGAGTCCATATCATTAGTCTGTCACACAGACGATTGTCTTTCCTATGTACATGAAAATGAATTTATAAAGCCGAGCATGGGAATGCCCGCCTCAGCTAGATCATGAAAAAATGTTGTCAAAATAATGTATTGTATTGTATCTTATTACAGGTCGCCTCCCGGCTCAAAAAAACTTCGGATCGTCATAGTAAAGCATTTCACCCGACATCAAAAAGATTAACGACCTCATGCTTTAGGGGGCAACTGTTATTGACATTTTTGGGCACTTCAACCCCAATCATAAATGTCCATAAACTGAGGGATCTTAAGTCCCTAAAAGTGTTGCTTCACTGCCTAAAGGAACAAGGTCAGCTGATTACATCATCTCCTAGGAGTTCTCCACTAAAAACTGCTCATAAATGGTCAAAGCTGGACCATACTGAAAACCTAGTGCAGAGGGTGTGATGCATATCACCTTCCCAGTGTATAGGGTGCGATGCATACTGAATGGCTCCTCTGTAGGGTGCGATGGTCGGGAATGGACAAATGGCAGGGACAAAATGTGAGGTGGAAGATCATGGAATCTTCCAGAATCTTCCCCTTTGACACTTGCCTCTCTGTTTTCGACCAAGGATGAGTAAGAGATCACTATTCTGGGGTCTTGAGATCACTATTCTCAAGACCCCAGAAGATGACTCACCTCCCTACAATCATCTAAATATAGATCCCTCATCACAGAGATCCAGAGGCTGGAATCTTGTATCTTGTAGAGAAGTGATGTTGGTTTTCTAGTGTATATTCATCATGTTGGGTGATCTAAGCTTTACTTCAGGTGAAGAAGAGATTTCTAGCTAGAGTATGATGCTGGGTCAGAACATATGGTTGTAATCCTCTTGCTACTTTTCATCTTAATAAAGCTATTCAAGTTTTCCTCCATATTCTTGTATGTTTCATTGTATATGCATTTGTATGGTTAACACACATCTGGTCCTGTGTTATTTATGAATATACATCTTTGTTCTTCAATAGCAGTATGTTGCTGTGATTCCACAGGTGCTCTTTGAAGCTAGGTAGATGAAGAAGAAGCAGCGAAGCTCTATCAGGAAAGAGAGGAATCAAACAAGGTAATCAAGTGCAAGACTAAGGTTGGTCTCCTTGGTTCCACTCTTATCTATTTTCATAAAGGAAAACGAAAGTGGACTTTACATGTTTGTTTCTAAGATAGCTACTAGTCTTAGTGGGAATAGTAGCATCCGAGTGGACACTATTCCCGGTAACAAAATGGCGACTCCATTGGGGAGCGACTAGATTGTTTGTTAGCCTATCTTTGTTTCTTTAAAAAAACTTATAGAGGGAGCCTGAAGCCAAGCCAGCTAGCCTTCGAACTGCATTTGTTATACAAATGCAAAGTAGATCAATGTCGCTTCAGTCTATCTCTAGGTTTTGTTTATGAATTAAACAATCGTTCTGCAAACAATCCAATTGCCCTAAGTGGTAGCTTTAGTAACCTCCTTAGATCTACCCCTGTGATTTAAATATACTGAACATCTCTTACTCGGCCTAAATCCCTTAACTGAATTGCAAATGGTGAGTAAAAACTCATTTAAAGTCTCGCACTGGTACCATCGCACCCTGCCTTCAAGGCAGTCTGTATGCATCGCACTTCCCGAGTGCAGAAGGTGCGCTGCATACTGAATTCACAGTTTGAGGGGTGCGATGGTCAGGGAAGGTTAACTTTACCTTCAGACTTTGGTTTTTTCCTCACTGTTTTCAGTCCTATTCAGGAGTTTCACTGTCTGTGGTCAATGTATCTCTAAAAACTCCCTTCTCTTACATTATTCCACCTCCATAGTGTAAAGAACTGTAAGTATTTTTATGTATTGTGGGCCATTTTCAGTTCTCTTTTGCAAAAGTAGCATAGTCGAACTGTCGTTTCTTGATCTGAAAGTGTTGTAGCTGTCGTTTTCAGTTTTAGAAGACAATCCCATTGTTCTTGATAGTCGATTATATAGTTACTATTGCATATGATTTGAATTAATAGTTTTTAAAGTGTCAAAAAGCAATTTTCATTTCGAAATCGCAAAGTGTCTCTCTTACCTTCACATCATTTTGAAAAGAAATTTGTTGAGCATTGTCGCTTTGAAAATAATTCAGATTTGCACATAGCTTTCTTATCATCATTCATATATTAAGAAGGCTAGAAACAAATACATGCATGTGCATTTGCATTTTGACTGCTTGGTTTTATTTAGGATAGTGCATTTAGCGTGTGCTCTGTGCTCTTTGCTGAAAGATTCTTAACTTTCTTTCCTTAGTAGCTAGGATTTTCATTGTCAAAAGAAGATTAAGCGTGTGTTTATCATTTTAGACTGCATTTTAGGAATTGTATACACATCACGCAGTGAACCTGAAAGGAAAATTTTTAAGCAAGATCAACTTACATAAATTTAATGAATCTAACAACGCTTTGGAACCTAACGCACAACATCTAGAGGTCTAGGCTAGAGACGTATTCCGGCATCGTAAAACTTGGTAACTATCATTTTCATTATTGGTTGGGTGATTCCTCCACTCTGAGACGGAAAGTGCAAGTACGGACTTGTGCTCCCACGTACCGTAGAGTATATTTTAGGAGACTACAATAAGCTGTATACTTTATCCTTATGAAGCAGTGTCTACCACCCTATCGATCGCAATGCACTGAACACAGCATTCGCGAAGATTAACTGCCGTATCGTAAAAAGTATTCTGCAGTTTTGCGATTGGTTTGGTAATACTCTCTACCTAGACCTCCAGAGAATTCCATTTTTCTCCTTTTGAGACTCCTTAAAGGAAAATATCCTCTTAGCATTTGTCACTTTAGGCTCAATAAAAATTGAAGGCGACTAGAGTCATATTTTGTTTTTTCTCAACTCTTTAAAATTGAAAAAACAAGTTGTGTCAAAGCATCTAAAATTTATTTTAATCGGAATAACATCACAAATTCCCTCATTGGTATTTAGGTTGAGAAAATGGAGTCTACCAACCAAGGATTTCCCCTTGGAGGAAATCCTAGTCCCTTCTCCTCTTGGGGAGATGTTGGTGCACCACATATGGCCGCATTGTCACTTACAAGGTTGATAATTGGTTTTCCTATCTGGCTTTTCTCTACCTCTGTCATTCAAAATCCCGTAATTCTTGAACAGTCATGTCAGCAACTAGATGACACTAGAATTGCCTCCCCACCTTCTACTTCATCTGATTCTCCCTCTCCTCCTTCCTCTTCGCTTGATAAAGCCGATAAAGCTAAAAATCAAGTAACTAAGAAGAAGAAGCAGAAAGAGAAAAAGGAAAAGAAGAAAAAGGAACTAAAATCGAAAGGGGAAACCAAGCGTCATCTAGCGAAAATCCTCACACCACACCGTCTAAATCTAAATCTCCTTGTGTCATTTGCAAAGGAGACCATTATCAGCGACATTGTCCCTGCATCCTGTGGATCTTAAGGGACTGGTCTCCTTGTTTTCACAATCTGGTGTCATCAACCTCTGATGATCATGTTGAATGCACATCATCAACTAGTGAAAGTGAAGCACCTAGACAAAAAAGGAATCCCATATTTCCTTGTAAATTGTGTGAAGGAAATCACGCCATCCACTGTTGTCCCTTCCTTGACGAAGCTAAAAGAGTTTTGGATGACCGTCCTGCTTCATCGCTATGGCTCCCTCCTAGATATTAAATACTCTTGCCAAGTCCACCACTGGTTGAAAATTTGGTTGGCCCATCATTGTGGTCTACTGAAGCGTCTATCATTGAAAATGAACCCTCTGAATCCATACCAGACGAAAGTCAAAAGGTCAAGACGGCAGTTGACTCAGTCTTGCCTTCACAGTGTTCATCTTCAAATGATACCATCACTAAAGAGAAAGAGAACGACATCATTCAAATTCTTTTCATAAACATAGACTCTGATGAACTTGGGGGCAATCCACCCATTCCTTTATCATAGGAAGGAAGTTCATCAGAGTCATATCCGGCCATCTATTTGGTCCCACCTCCAAGCAACCTAGTCGTTTCCTTCGACTGGAATCTACTAGGCAGACCTCGTTTACGAGCTAGTGTATCATTCAGAATCATTGTACAAGCTTACAGAATGGTCATGGTTGGTACCATCATCGATGAAGGGGCTTTTGTGAGTATCCTTTCCTCAACTGCT